>WBMZ01014407.1:0-25122 GCA_013400975.1 Atrichornis clamosus
TCCCCTCCCCTCGCCTCCCCTCCTGGACATTTTGGAACAAGCACTGCCCCCCTCTTCGTAAGTCCCTGGATCTTGTGCAGAACAATGTCGGCCATGTGCAGGCTACAGTGGACAACAGATCCTGCTCCAGCTTTCTTCCTACGTGGTGCAGTTTTCAATCTGCCCCAGTCTAGTTAGTGATAACTTAAAAATAAAAAAAAAATAAAGGACTTTTTTTTCCCTCAGTTTGTTGCCTGGCATCTCTCTGGTCACGTTTTTGGGAGTCAACTGCACTGGTTGTGCAGCAGCTGTGTCTCTCACCAGTTCTCTAAAGCAATGTATTGCTATATAAAGCAATTTTCTTCACATTCACAGTCTTCTGCAAAGGATGTGGGGGAATTTCTGTCCATGATGGGGAAAAAAAAAAGAAGAAGAAAAAAAGAATCTGGGGAGGGAAATGAAGGCACCATAGACATTGCCCATCAAAAGGTCTACGTAAAATACCTAAACCCCAAAACTCCCTGTTCAAACTCCCAGAGAACAGACACCTTCCACACTTGCCAGGAAGACATAATGAAGCACAGAATAAAACATGTCCATAAATTGATGAGGTTCTTTACAGTGTGGATAACCCTAAGGTTCAGCCACTGAATCCACTGTAACCCAAAAAGTAATAGCTAAAATACCACAGTAGATAAGTTAAGATGCCTTTCTGAATATATCAGGAAGTACTGTGAAAAACATTCATAAAATCAAGAAGTTTCAAAAAAAGTTGCAAACATGCAGTGTTAAGAAATAGCAAACGATTTTTTTGTTGGCTTTTTTTTTTTTAATAGTCAGAATTTTTACTTGGAGCATCATGTGAGAGTAAAACAGATAAACCCATTAATAAAAGAAAAACACCTTGTATGGTCACTGCCAAGTATCTTGGTGTTTGCACTATTTTTGGGTATGTGATGGAAAATTAATTCCAGTTATATATAGCATTGTCAATCAGCTTGATTTTACCTCCCCAAAATATGAAGTGGGTTTCAGAACCAGCAGATGAGATAAAACTGCTTCACAATAGAAGGGAATATAAAAAAAGTCCTTAGGCATTTTTGTTTAATTAAATTTCTTTTGTACCTCTTCAGGGGAAAAAAAATAATCTTCATTGTATATCATAAACTACCGGTAAAGCTACTTAAGACAAAAATAGCCACTTCATTGCTGAGAGGAGCCAGAATACATAAACGATGCTGTATTTAATTTAAAAGTGATTGTATGACCTGGTTCTACTTATGTGCAGGAAAATATTTAAGAGGGAAATTATTGTTGTGTCCCCTTTTGATGCCTTTCCCAGAAAAACTTACAGCACCAGAAAAAAATTTCCATTTGCCAAATAATTACAAACTTTAGGGAAGGTTACATTAAATAACTAAAATGTAATTCAGGCCTTCCTAATTCAGGAAACTGATGCTGTCTTTAAAGAATAGCTGTTTCCTATGGGGAAAAGTAGTAATGCAATTATATCATTAGTACAAAGATTAATACAATATCAAGAAGATATTCTTGATCATCAGCTTAATATAAAGACAGAGAACTGGTAAGTAATCACCTGACTCCAGAAATAACTACTGGCGCTGTCAGGAACTATAACATGTCAGACATGAAACTGAATGACAAAGTCTTGGAGAAAGTTGCATATTTTGTGGTGGCTGATGGTTGCTCTACATGGCCGGAAGAGATACACATGACAACAATCTGATGTAGAAAAAGAATTTTGACGGGATTTGTAAAGCACCTTTCTTTTCAGCTTACCAGGTGAATTTGTTTCAGCTAAATGCTTGCAGTTTATTTCTGAGGAGTGCTCAAAATTACCACAGGAATATTTAGGCGAACACTGGGGCAGTTTCCTCCCACACACCAGCAAATGCACGGGCACAAGTCCTGCTGTTTGTACATAAGCCAGCTCATCACATAATTATTCCAAAGACTGGAGAATGTGCATTACTAAATTTTGTTCTACTATACAGGTTAAACTCTGCTTGTTCATAATTATAAGAACAGGAAATTGGAAGAGGATAGGGGAAAACAGGAATTTAAATCTTAAAACATTTCAGAGAAGTCAAAGGGGAAGTGATGAAGAGACCAAATAACCACTTCATTTTAAGAATAGATCAATATGAGTGCTGCTTTCACCTATGGATTGAAAACAAATGGCTACATTTTTCAAAGACAAAAATCCTTTCCCAGGGAAATGTTGTCCAACAGGTAGTAGTGAGGGTTGAGAGAAAAATTGACAGTTCTTCCTGAAAGACCAGCACTAATGAAAGCAGGTTCATGGAACATGTGAAATACCAACCTTGTGACTCCTGGTGTTTTAGTGGTTATGTCTGAGGAATGTTTTAATGATTATATTTAAGGAACATTTGGGAAAGGGTATGCTACCTCAGAAAGCTTAATTATTGCTTTACATCTTACATATGAGCTCTATAAAACCAAAAGATCAGGAGAATTTATTTACTTTCTCATATCTTTGAACATTCCTGAAGCATTTTAAAGTTTGTTTCTTTTTTTTCCCCTAAATTTTATTTCATATAAAGAGAAATATGGAAGTCACTGTTCTGCATTCCAAGCAAGTAAACTGTTATTTTGTTATTTTATTATGCCACTGCTCTGCATACTGCAGAACTGTAACGCTACGTAGACTGAGGTACTGTTGTTTATGACATCTTGGGGTTGCCATTAATTCAATCAGCAGAGGGGTTGGTAAATAAGTACTTAGCAGTCTGCCCTCCTTATGGATTTATCAGCTTTATTTAAGGCAATTGAGCTGCAAACCTGGGGGTTGCTTCTACAGACACCTGCTCTGATCAAAAGAAGACATACAAGCTAAAATTCTCAAAGCAGCTGACTTGTGGGTTTGAAATGCACGGCACTCGTGAACTTTATGGGAAGATGCACAGCTACACTATAAATTCTTTTGAAAGGTGAAAGCAGAAACTCATGCATATGATAAGATAGTGTTAGAAAAGCCCTCATATTAGATTTTTGTCCGGACCTTTGAAGGCAAATGCAGTCTGATCTTTACCTCTAAGTCAGATTTATATTTACCTCTTACATGCTCATTTTTTCCCCTGCTGTTTTTCAAATATCATCACTTGCCTTTACCCCATGCAAGAGGGTGTGTGTATATGAGTGAGACAAGCTAGTACTCTGAGCCACAAAGATTGGTAACTCTGGAGTGAAAAGGAAAAAAAAAAAGAAAAAAACCCACCCAGTTTTATTTGTTCTGAGTGATTTTCTCTTACTTTCTTCAAACATATTAACACTGATTCTCTTGGAATGGGCTCAGGTGTTCCCTTTATTGTGTTGCTAACAAACAGGATGGTTTTGGAAAGTTTAAAAGAGTCCTGCTGGGAAGAAGAAAACAAACAAAACCCAACCATAAACTAAAAAAAACTGTTCCTAATTTACAGTATTTTCATTTTGAGAAGACTATCAGATATTTCACCTAATTATCTAACAAAGTGCCTTCAGAAATGCTCAGGATAAGAGGGTTGAGCTGATGGTGCTGCAAAAATCGTAAATAAGGTTTTCATTTCTTTATTCATCCTGAATTGGTGCCTAGATGTTCAGAGAGAGAATCACGAACTGGTTTGTCTTGGAAGGCATCCTGAAGATCATCCAGTTCCAACGCCCTGCCATGGACAGGAACACCTTCCACTAGATCAGGTTGCCCATTATTTGGATCTAGTTCCTTGTGTGTTATGAACAAAGTCAAGAGCTGTGCAAAACTTAGTCTTCACAGCATTTATACAAAGGTTTTCTGTGCTTTCATCATTTGTGCATTCTCTGCTTCCCCAGATTTGCTTTCTGTCTGACATTTCAATTAGGCTGCAAGTGGTAGGAGAATCACTGCAGTAGATGGGAAAAGGGACCTTTCCACATCCATAGGGGTCAACAGTGTATTAAAGGTTATAAATATAGAAAATATAGGTATCAGGGAGGACTGAGCCAAGTCTCATGTGTTTCAGGGAAGAAATAACATGGCCACTGAGAACTTGTAGATGAATGTATCAATTGCTGTGGGAATCCAAAAGATAAAGATATGATCATGTTTCCCAAACCTATTAGTTCTAGTTTGAATTTTTCAGTAAACACCAGGTTGGGCTTTTCTTTTTCAAGAAAACTTTGGGTTTTTTCAGGTATAGTGTTTTTGTTGGTCAGAAGTGTGACTTTCCATCAAAAACTCCAACTTTTTATCAAAGAACATGCAGATAATCTAACCTGAAAGAATTTGGGGGAAAGAAAAAATAGTCCTGTGAGGATAAGGAAAGACTGAGAGATAACAAAATATTTTCCCCAGATAGTAAGATTTAAGAAAAAAAAATCTTACCTTTCTCACTCACCTCTTGCTCACACATTGGCTCATTCTCTACCCCTGTTCCTGGATTGTATTTACTGGCAGCGGTGCCCTGGGGATGGCCTCCAGCTTTGGGACTCCTCCAGCCAGTGCAAAGCCATATGGATTGGTCTCATGTGTGTCAGCTCAGACTTAGCTGGATCTGAGAGAGGTAAACACAGTGTCGGTGAGAGACTGGGATTTTGTATCACAGATAAAATATTGGATATTTGCAAGGCCCTTGCTCAAAGAGTTGTGCTAGAAAATGCATTCTCCAGATCCTGCCCCTAGGAAAGTGTCTTTCCAAAGCCCTCCATTCTCCCATCACCTGGTGAATGGTATCTCATCCAGTGAGAGAGAATAAATTTGAGAGTTCTGGAGAAAATGGATATATTAGTGCTAAATTACACTTTTATTCTTATTTAGAACTGAAGAAAAGAGGGACCGTGATATCCTTTCAAGTAACATGGTCAAAACGTAAGGAAATATATTTACAAAAAAGTTAAATTTGTTGAAGCAGAGGCCATCTGTTTGGTGTAAGTTTACGGAGCACATACCGTCATGAGTTATCTGTCTGCTGCTTAACATCTTGCATTCTTGTGAATTTAATAGTACTTAATTGTAATAATTTGTGCCTCATCTGAAAAGTGAGATGTCTGGGGAATTTAGTCAGGGGAAAAAGCTAAAGCAAATTATAGCAACAACAATAGCAACACACAAACAATTATAGGAGGAAAAATAGAGAGGCTCAGTTCATCAGAAACTATTCCCTGAAAAACATAATTGTTTTTGTTTGTTTTGGGTGGTTTTTATAATGAAAAAAACAGATGCAAACACACAATGAAAATGGAATAGACTTTGAATATAAGTGATATCTGAATTAAACTATTTTGCAGCAACATTACAGCAAAATAAAGATAATTAGCTAACCTTAATTGACAGGAATAACACTTCCCATCTCATTTTTGCAAATAATACGTTTTACCAGGACAAATTTCCAGAATTTATCTATGTGCATGTGTTTGTACCACCTAGATAGAGAGATAGGCAGATAGATAGAAAATGTACTGTTTGATTAAGTAAAGAAGATTCATTGTGTTAGGAAAAAAAACTTTTCACCACTAAAACTCCATTATCTTTACTGTGCTCACATCCCCACAGTCTTCAATAATGTTTGAAAAATGCAAAATCATGTGCACTACTCCCTTAAATCAAAAAAGTATCTTCAATTACCTTCCCAGGACACTTGCTATTAGAAACTTATTTTTATAATAACAAAGCTGAGGCAAAATCTTCACCTCACATAAAATAGTTTCAAAGAAAGCAGAAGGGAGCAAGAAAAGCTATATCTGGGTTATATTTTAGATTTTCCTCCCAAACCCTAAGCCAAAATAATTAGTGAAAACAAAGCTGCAAAATAGCTAAAATTTCCAGTGGAAAGATAAGCCACGATATTTTATCATCTCTAGTGCCATTTAGTTAAATGTCTATCTGTGTATCACTATTTTGAAGTAAATGGATGTAAAATGTTAGGAATCCAACTGAGATTGCAAATGCTGTACCAAATTCTGTAGCCACACCAACCAGTTTTGGATCTTTTTGAGCGGAAAACAAATGGTGGTTTTATATGAATTTACAGTGCATGAAAAAAGCCCCAAAATACCACCTTTGCAGATTTTTTGTATTGCCTTGAGTAAGTTCTATAATATTGTTGTCATTTCTAATTAAAACAGCAATTCCAGCATTTTCCAGTTCTGAAGCTACAAGCCACAAGGAGTAGTAAGATTTCCAATTAAGTAGAAGTTCTGCTTCTATTTCAACTGAATTTAGAATAGTTCAAATTCCATTCCCATTTGAGTCCAATTAAACTAAACAATAGTAGTTCATGTTTCTTGCCAACAGAAGAAAAAATATTTATTGATCTGAACTCTTCTGGACTCCCTGGCTGTGAGGAACATTGTGTCAAAGATGGTGAAACATTGGGGCACCATGGCAAGAGTGAGACCTCATTAGTCCTGAAAAATAAAGTAACTTGCAGAAACTGGAATTGGCTGGCTCCTAATAAACAAAATTAGGAAAAGGCAACAACAACAACAAACCTCAGCCACCTTTCTTGGCTGTGAGAAACACCTCAAAAAAAAGAACAGTCAGGATAGAGGCCAGCAAAGGTCTCCTTTTGCTATCCTAACGCTGTACTCTAAAATAGCATATAAAACACTCATACCTACTGTCAGACTGAAATGTTATAGTTTATGGCTTAAACATTGTTATAAAGGACTTTTACAAAACTGTGTAACAAAACTGCACCAACAGAGCTACAGGGCAGACCACCACTCCCTGAAGGGACCCCTGGGCTGAGGCTCCGACCTGTGAGTTAAGGTAAGAAGANACCTGTGAGTTAAGAAGATAAAAGTGGCACTGTTCTCAGGTGTGAGCTGGGGGAGATGAGTACTTCCATGGGAGGACCAAGCCCAGCAGCTGTCCTGAGAACCACCCCTGCCTGGATTTGGGGTGGGGAAATCATACCCCATTGTGCTTATCTGCTGAAGCCAGGTTTGCACAGACTCCCCCTCTTCACCAAGGGGGAGGAGGAGGAGGGTTTTGGGTGCATGGTGAAATCTCTGGTCAGAGGCAGTGAACACCCATCCTCTGTTACACAAACTGGCTCAGCGGGCAAAGCCCCCCTCACCCCTACAAAGCCAAATCCACGGGACATTCATGTGAAGGGACAGCAGAGGAGACATCATAATCCATCAACGACCCCCGAAAGCACTCCCCAGTCTCACCCCTGAGGCCTTGCACCAGAGCGCTGCACGTGGTGCAGGATGCTGCAACTGATCCTGAGGCTTGCAGGAGACAGTGTCAAATCTGCCCCCTCAGGGGAGGTACCTGGGCGTTCCCACGCAGCCCAAACATGTATTAATCCATTGAATTCTCTGCTGTGTGTGGGGGACCATCACTACCAAAAGGACCAGATGGAGAGGACCTATGGGACGCCGTTGGAACCCATGGAGGGGTGACATGTTTTTATCTCTGTCGCTCTGCCTCCCCACCAGCTCTCTTCTATTTCTTTCTCACTCTTTCTTTCTTTCTCTTTTACTGTTAAATAAAATATATCAATTTTTTGGTATCAACATATAACTCCATTTGAGTTTTCTCCCTGTTACTGGGTAATTTTCAAGTCTGAATTATTTTCCGCAATCCACAGAGAATTTGCTCTAAGCGGATCATAACACCTACATTTAGGCATTCTGAAGAATACTGTTGAATTTAAACTGATTTGGACAGATGGATTAAAAAAGTTACTAAAATGTTACCATTTATTTGGTTAATAGATTCTTTAGAAGGCTGCTGCCTTCCTGTGGAAAATACGTCTATTTGGAAATGAAAGCAAATAAACAAAAGAGTGAAATTGTAGTTGGGTTAATGAACATTTCAGAGATACTTTATTACAATGGATTTAGGTCTCATGATTTTCTCTCTAGGTGCTGTTGTTCTTGAATAAACAACCTTTAATTTCATGCTCAGGCTTTTAAAGAAGGATGTCCTATCCCCCCACTTTGTTTAACGAGTTTTAATTCCATTATATCCTAATGCATTTAGTGATTACAGTCACTTAAAAAATCCTACATAAAACACTCACTGTACACTTGGTGACTTGAATGATCATAATTTAAATCCAGAACATATCTTTTTTAGTTTTTTGAATACCTGAGGCAAGTCCACTTGCAACAGACACACACAGAACCCAAATTAATACCTTATATTTTCATGACAATTTTGAATGATATCAGAAACTCAGTACTAGATTTTGTAACTATGGTCACAGATTCTGATGGGAGTGATTTGGAAGAGATATTTTGATCTTATATTTCAAAAATGCTGTTCAATTTCTTTCTAAGTATCTGCCAAATATCTGCCTGCGAGTTTGACTCTTGTCTCCCCCTTGTGCAGACTTTCAATCAATGCTGGGGCAAGCTGCTGTGCTCTGTTCCCCATCTCCAGTTAATGGTTCTGTTCTGTTTCATTCTTGTTTCAGAGAAAGAAACCATTAACTTTTCTTAGGTGTTCAAATATTGTGCTAACAGGGACCAATAAACACTTCAGTTTTGGCACTGTGAAAGACTAGCAGATGAAATAATGATAGAGGAGGATGGTAATGCTTTTTCATGCCTATACATGGCTACAGTGAAAGAAAAGCTTTGCACAGACATCCCTTATGCTATTTAATCCTCATTAGAAGATGAAGCTGTCCCTGAAGACACTCCAATGAAGAACACAGCCAACACAGGACATCATGTGAATCCTCCTTTGTCTCTCTGTCCTATTTCAAAAGAGATGGGCGCATGTATAAAGAATATTTTTCTGTGTGAAGCAAAGTCTTTCTTTCTCCTGGCCTGTGATTTGTTTCTCTTATAACCTTTTCATGTCTCCTTAAAAATGAAAATATTTTCATGTAAAGTTATCAAAATTAAGACCATTCATACAATTCGAAAGTCACAGGATATGTTCATGTCTTGTGAACTCACTCTCATCTTACAAGCTCTCCCTGAGATGTGAGCAATGAAGACAACAATCCCAGTTCAGGTCTTAGATCATCTTGGGAAGCAGGGGAAACCAGATTCACCAAGGATGTGGTGGCTCTAGAGCCTCAACGGATGTTTTTAAAAGCTTCAGCTCATTCTGTGAGGCATCAAAGTCTGATGTTGCATGCTTTTTAGCACTACCATTTCTCTCTTATTCAGAATGTCATTTTCAAGGCTCAAGTTAAAGGATATAACAATGTCTAGACAGCATGCGTCCCAGAAAAATGCTTTTTGGCAGAGGAAAACTCATTGTTTTTACATGCTGATGCAAGAGATATTAAAAAAGCTTGGTTTTAATGGTTTCTAATGTGTAGTATGCTATACTTTTTATAAACAAAAATGTCAGTGCCTGTAAGGGGAAGACAAGTCTGCCAGGTCACTTTTCTCTGCAACCTCTTGCAGGTATAAGGCTCTCAGGCCTAGAATTCCACAAATCAAAGTTTGAAAACCACTGTACTAGATCCAGATAATCAAAAGAATTTTAAAAACCCTGGGTGCTTGTGTTCAGAACACAGTGACTGAAACACTTATTTAGAAAGTAGGAGAACCAAGTTATAAACAACCCATTGGGTTCAACTCTGACCACCAGAGTGAGAAATGGCAGCCTTGAAATAACCATCTGTCACTGTATGTAAAAGTATAAGATTTATAGAGTGAATAAGGGAAAAAGAAGCTTCAACCTGAAGGTTAAAAAGGAAGAATTTAATGGCTTGGACTTTAGTAGGAGACTAGTCTGGTGTTTTGATGAATAAGAAAAGAGTTGTTCAGAAGAACCATGCACAACAAAATGGGGTCTTCCTGTAGTAGAGGAACAAGTCAGGTGCCTTTCAAAAAAAAAAACTTCTCAAAGAATTGTCCTTCAATACTAACTGTCCTTCAAGGGAGGAGAAAATGAATACAGGAGGAACATGTAATACTAAATCTATGCTGTTCTCTTTGCACTGTGGGGACAGAAGCTGTTGCTGGCTGCTGTTTTCTACAAAGCATAGAAACAGCAAGTGATCTTGAGTGGGGGAATATAACATATCTATGTTGTTTCCTCCTTAAAAAACATTAAAGATGAGGGTGGGTAATATGTGTACAGACTAGACATGTGACTATATGGTGACTGTGTGGGTGACTGCAATCACTGAGGCAACAAGAACAGACCTCTTACCAAAAATCCCAGAAGAAGGGTTTGCAGCCTTTTATACTGAACTGAGTCAGCCTAGAACCAATGTGATTGATAAGGGTTTTGGATAAGAGTATAGTTTCCATGTTGCAGAGACAGTTTGAGTATATCTTTGTAGCTCTGCAATATGCTACATATCTGCTGATACCAACACAGGCTAGAGAAAATAAGTTGTTCTCTGGTGAACACCCCCAAAATGGGTCTATTTGATGCTACATGTTCTTTACTTGCAAATACTTTGAAGAGCTCCAGAAAAAGAATTTACTGTATTTGTTCCATATTCCTACCACCGTTGTGCTTGACTGCAGTGCACTCATATCACAGTGTTTTAAAACACTATGCATAGACTATAGCTCAAACACACACATGACAACCAGGGACCTGATCAAACCAACATGTTCAGGAAGGTATTCCAAATTCAGAGGGACATACCTATCACTAAGGGAATACAAATTTGGTGGACATAAAAGGATCCATGGGGTTCAGGTTGAACCCTCTCAATGCTTGAGAGGGTCCCTGTTGTGGGGTTAACCTTGGCTGACTGCAAAGTGTCCACCAAGTTGTTCCCTCAGTCCTGCTCCTCAGCAGGAAAAGGGGACAAAACAAGACCAAAAGTCTTGTGGGTCAACGTGAGGACAGTGAAATCACTCATCAAATATTGTCATGGTCAAAACAGACTCCGCTTAGAAAAGATTAATTTAATTGATGATGGGCTTGTGGCAGGTCTGTCTTAGAGCTGACTGGAGAAGGTTTTTTCTGACGTTGGGGGCAACTCCTGGTGTCTCCTCACAGAAGCCACATGTGTAGCCCTGCACTACCAAAACCTATTGACATAAACCCAATAAAGTCTTTCAACCTGTGATCTGAGACCATAAGACCCTGTTATCTTCTGTGTCTAGGTGTGATTTATTATTTTTCTCCATCTCTTTTCTTTGTTTTTATGCTGAATAAACAATAACCAGATACTTTCACAGACCATTGCTTTCATTCAAAGAATCATAAAATTATTAAGATGAGAAGGGACTTCTGGAGATTCTCCAGTCTAATCCCGTGTTCAAAGCAGTGACAATTAGAATAGGTTGCTTGTGACAATGTACAGTCCAGCTTTGAATATATCCAAGGATGTAAGGTTCCACAGCATCTCTCAGCTGGACAGCTCTAGTGTTCAACCATCCTCACAGTAAAAATATGTTCTCTTATACAGAAATTACTGTTTTTCAATTTTCCATTACCTCTTATCCTTTCACTAAGAAGAATTGGGCTCCAAAGCACCCTTTTCAGATCATACTAATCCAGTTTAGGATTTGGAGATTCGTCAGTGCTCCTGCACTGCAGGGTTATTTCTCTTCCTCGTTTTGATTTTCTGCTTTCCCTTACTTTAATTATGAGGTTGTCACAGATGGAGTCATGCACTTCACTCATAAGAGAGAAGCAACAATATACTTTATTGATATAAAACAGTGAGTTAACAAATTCAATGGTAAATGCCACGTTGGTTTAGCAAGATCTGACGACGAGGTACACTTAATTATTTACTGCATAGATTATGGGCTCTGACAAGACTGCCAGGGAGACCCTCCCTCTGAGTTTCAAAAAGGACTTCTTTGCTTTCTGAACTCCTTCCTCGAGAGGAGTCCAGTTGTAGCAAGGAATCTCTCAGCCTTGAGGAGAAACCCAGAGAGATGTCAGTGCTCAAGGGGGAGGTCCTGGAATGCAGCCCACTGCCCGGCAGAGAGCTCAGGGGGCCCTGGGCTGTCCACTGTTTATCACATAAGGTGATTGACATATATTTGCATACCAGCAAGTCATCCAGGTCACTGTTCATGACAACCCTTAGCTGCCATGTCTCCATCTGTCCCCCAAAACCCAGAGTAAGGTGGGTGCAGCCACCAGAGAGCCCCTGATGGTTATGGATGAAGCTGGCTGGAGGAGCACACACCACCACAGGGGTGAGAGAAGTTCTTTCCTTCATGCAATTCTTTCAAGACTGATTATACCTCCAAAAGACAGTCCAGGTGTCTTTGTCAGTTCAACTGCAAGCTCTTGAGTTTGTTTTGGGAATAAAGTATTGGGTAAAATTTTATCACCTGTGTTATATGTGTCAGACTGGATGATCATAAAAGTTTTTAGCCTCTGAATCTATTATTGTCTTCTACTTAGTTTTGCATTCTTTTCTCTCCCAGTCTCACATACTTCCCTCTCTTATGAAACCTGACACAATACAGAAGTACTTGACTGTAATCCTTTTTTCTAGCATTTTCCTGTGTTTTAAATTAGTAGAGCAGGATCAGCTTTTCCCATTCATCTCGGAGACTGGAGAGGCACAATAGAAACAGTACTGTGAGAAGAGGAGTCTTGGAGGGGAAGTATGGCAAAACTCATAGAATCTGTTATTTTAATTTGACTACTAATTAGCAAAACAATTTGTAAAAGCAAAACTGTGATATATGTCACACACTGGCTCTGTCTGCCTCCTGTTACTGTTGAGGGGCTTGATTCATTGTTCATTTTCCTCTCCTTTTCTTTCCCTTCCTGTTGTTTGAGTACCAGCTCATCAGAACCTGCGGCCATTAAGATATTTTCTTGGGGAGCGTTTAGCCAGAACACAGAATTTAACCCTATACATATACTACTCTTTCAGGGTTATTTGTGTTTATCGGGCTCATGGTGTCAGAAGATTGAAGCACTTCAGTTGTATTTGATTCAACGGTATCTGGATTGCTGACCTTAATGAGACCTGTCAAGATTTCTTTTTGACTTGAGGGTTCAGGCCATGGAATCCTCTCTTCTGCAGTCTGAATGCACAGAACAGGCTCCTTGCCTACTGGTAACCTCAGGTAGATACAGGAATTAACATGTGTGAACCAGTTTACAGCACAAATGATCTTGGGGCCTTGTCACAGCTCACTGACGTCAATGAAAAGATCATTGGATTTTCTGCTTGTTTAGGAAGATTAATAAAGACCTAGGGAATAAATGCTAAACCCACCAGGATGGGCACAGTTATCTGTGCTGCACTCAAGTAACACCCAAGCACAACCTCTGTGTATACAGCACCTTGTGAGCCTGGTTGATCTCGTTTGAAATATTCTACAATGAATAACTCACTTTTCAAAGATGAAATTCTAATTTTGTGAGTTTATCCCCCCTTTCCTGCCCATGCCCCCATTAAGAAACCATTCAATATATCAGGATCTGCTTGATCCATTCCTAGATTTACTTTACGTTCCCTGTCCAGGAAGTGAGAGCTTACATCATAAATACAGAACAATTTCTACCATCAATGCTACAGTGATTTAGAAAAATGCTGTAATAGGAAATATCAGTTTGAGAAAACAACCTTGGTGTTGGGATTTTTCTCATAATTCCAATTAAAATAAGAGAAAACCTTGTTCCAGATTCTTCTCTTTTCAGAAGTCAAATCTGCAATTCAGGCAGTCCTAAACTTTATGAAAAATAAAATTATCCACACTAAACTACTGTAAGGAAGCCACCAAATCCTCCCTGTTTCTCTGTAATCAAAATATTTTCCTCAAGTTGCATATCTGCAACTTCACCCTTTTTAAAGGTTTGATTTCTCATAGAGATGTATTTTAACAAGTTTAGTAGATAACAGAAACATGGAATGTTTTGGGTAAGAAGGGACCTTTTAGATCATCTTGCTCCAACCGTCCTGCCATGGGCAAGGACACCTTCCACACATTCAGGTTGCTCAGAGCCCCGTCCAACCTGGCCTTGAACAATTCCAGGGATGGGGAATCCACATTTCTTCTGGGCAGCCTGTTTCAGTGTCTCACCATCCTCACAGTAAAAGAATTTCTTCCTAATATCTAGTAGAAATCTACCCTTTTTTACTTTAAAGCCATTCCCCCTTGTCCTCTCACTACATGCCCTTGTCGATAGACCTTCATCATCACTTAAATTTTGTCATTTTCAACACTACTTTATTTTAAATTTCTTTTCTACTTTCCTTCTTTTCCACTTTTGTTTCCTTCCTACTTGTTGCAAGTCTTTACAACTCTCTGTCTGGCTTGCATTATCAATAGGTTAGGTTCAAGGGAGACAAAACCTATTGATTGCTAGACCAGCCTCAGGTTCTTTCTTGCTGACTTATTTTGTTAGGTGAGCCTTGATATTTTCAACACTTGCCACTGAGCCCATAAAATGCATTTATAGATTATGGAGTGTGTATGGTGTGTATGTCTCTTACCTGCATTGAAAACTCACTCCGTCTAAGCAAATAATGCCAGTATTTTTATCTCACTGCTCTCTTACATATGGTTTTGTGTAAACACCACAGCACTGCTGTTCCTGGCACCATGATATCAGGGCCTTCCCCAGGATTGCCTTACTGACAAACATTCTTGAAATAAGTCACTTTTTAACTCCACAGCAATGCATTTTCTTTTTGAGGTGTTCATGCAACTTCCACTTAAGGAATAAACACTGTTCTAAGAAAAAATTAATCCCCCAGCTATTTCCTCAGTCAGATGTTACCAATAACCCTCCTACTACCTCTGTCGCTTCCTATCCATTAAGTATTTGTCCTGTGTGTGACCTTGGATATTTATCAACAACCAATTTATGACAACTATTCCTCTGTAAAATTTCTAAGTTTCTCAGACCAGTCCTTAAGACACAAAACTTCCCAAGTCACCAGATTTGTAGTTTTTAATGTCAGCACAGTTAAATATAAGTGATATTTTTATACGATTATTTCAAATACCAAGTGATTGTTGAGCATAATTAAAATGCAAATCCAGACAATGATAGAATTTCATAATAGAGTCACACTACCAAACATATGCACATAAACACACTCATTTGCATCTATATGCACAGAAAACCTCATATGCAAATAAGGGGTCCAAAGCATCTGTCCATCTTTATGTTTCTGAGACACTGATATCATATGAGCCAAAATTGCATTCGAATTGAAGGCCTTAGAACAAAGACCGCCAAAAAAGTTAATAGGATGCAAAGATTACCACTTGCCAAAATTCCTATTCTCAATGAGAGCAATGTGCGTCAGTAGAGACAGAGAGAAGAGATAATTAACCAGTTCAAAGTGTAAATTCATTTATAATGAACATGTAGCATTCATTTATGTCAATAGAAAAGTGTACAGAGTTAAAAAATAATCTTTGAGGTTTCAAATAAACTCTATATCTGTAAGGAACTTGCTTTAGTAAACAGTATTAATCATATTCATACTTTCTTTCATTTGCATGGAAGACGTTTATTTCAGAGTCTTGAGTCTCCTATGCTAATTCTCATGAAGTATTGTAATTATTGTAAGTATTGTAAATACAAAAAATTAAGTATTACCAATATTATCATTGAATTTTTGTAAAATATAGGTCTCTTGCCTGCATTGGATGGGTCCTGGAACCTCATGAAAATCCTGGTGAACACTTATGAGAGTAGGCTCAAGTTTTGGTAGGTATGTTTACATGAGATGCTCAGCCAGGGCAGCTTCTTCTAGTCTAACTAAAGTTCTACATCATAGCACTACAGTCAGAGAAAAATTCCAAAAAATATGAGTAGCAGAGGCAGGAAAGGGTTTCTGCATTGTGAAGAAGAAAATGCGAGATAAAAATGAGAGATTGCTCCATGGAAAAAAGTATCTAAATGTGCAGGCTGTTTGAGGGGAGATAGAGCACCTATAAACAATAGTGCAATTCAACCGAAGAGCTTTGATGGAAATAATGCCCCGAGTGTTGCTTGTAGCACTGTGTTTGAAGCTGTCTGCTCATAAAACACTTATGAAAGGTAATTAGCACTTCAATTAATGGTCTGTCATTGTTCTGTAACACTTTCACATAAACTATCATTCTTTTTTCTCTTTCATAATTGTCCAATTATAGGTCTTTAGAAGCTGTAACATTTGAAATGGAGTAGAATCTGTGTAAAATATGCTCAATATCCATCTCGTTTTTGCTTCCAAATTACTATTTTTGTGCTTTTCATTCAGTTTTATTTTATAAATTCAACTTCTGCTTCAACTTCATGGACTTAAATCATTTGGACAACTGGTCTTAGAATCAGAATTATCTTCCAGAATCTTACATTCTTCTTGCGGGTTCACTTCAAGTACAGTGAGAGTCAGTGCTGTGTGTTGGTGGTGGCCATCCTGCCAGAATCCGTCACAAACGAAGATCTCTATAAGATCCATGACACACTTCACCCCACTAAAGGGAGGGTGACGTTGGCTTAGAGGAAGCAGGTGGTCTCACTGAGTTCCTCTGCAGCTGAATACACCAACAATTGTCAGGGCTGGCAACTGCTTTTGCCAACAGCTTTTATCTAGATAACTTCCTCCTTTTTACCCAGAAGATCTCAAGCTATTTCTGCCACCAGGTGATGACATTTTATTCTGGTTGGGAGCTACACACAAAACACTCATGAGCCACACTTTATTTGCCCATGCAACTTCTCACCTCTTTTTATTTTACTGTTGGTTCTACTGTGAGTGGTTTATCAGTCTGAAAGAGAATTGTACAGATTCAGGATGTGCTGTCTTTATTTATACTGAATAATAATCTAAGTCTGCCCAATTTCTCTCAGTGGTTCAAGTATTGTCTCAGCAGTATTGCAAAGTGCATATTTACTCCTGAAAACCTACATAACAAAATAAAAATTGTGGAGCAGAGTCTTGATGTCTTTTCTGTGTCTTTGTCAGAAATGACATTTTCCATGTGAATCCAAGAGGATGGGGGAAATGGAAATGTTTTGCAAGGACTGAATACCCACCGTAGACAAAAATTAAAATATTTACACCACACAATATTACACTACCACGATACATCACACTACACTAGTGCAGGTGTCTGTACTCTTGGATAAACTTGTTTTTGTAGAGGTGACATCACATCAGGTGTTATGGCAGCTCTGCAAGGTTTGCAAAAGAAGAGGCTTTGCTTTCTCGATGTGGACTTGTTATCTCAGCAAGTTTAGGCAAAGGTGCCGCTCATTTGGCTGCTGAGGACTTCATAATGTTGCTAATGCGGAACATCTGTTTCAAAGCTGTGCTTTGGAAGTGTTCTAGAGTTCAGCATACACATGGATTTCTCCCTCTCATTCAGGGACTGCCAGCAGCCACAGTGTGTGGGGTTACTTTGGGACTCAAGGGTTGTCTTAGGTAGCACTTAAGGTGATGGGTTTATGGACTCAGTGCCCAGGAAATCACTATGGAAATCAACAACTAATTGTAAACCATGTTTAGTTGGCATGCTGCAGGCACCCTGTCAGGTTTAACTGGCTTTCTGCAGCCAATGAAAAACCTCCTGGATTAGGAGCTTTTGTCAGAGATAATTCCCTGTGTTTTGGGATTTGCGTGGAGGTGTGTATTGGCTGTCAGGATATGAAAAGGCTATTTCCTGTAGCAAGCAAGAATTACCCCCAATCCCTTCAGTGCACAAGTGTTTAGGAGGGTTAGACAGGTCATAGGGACTATTTATAAACCAGGATTTTCCATGTTATAAAGATCATTAAATTAATTAATTCTTTCTCCCCTGTGACCTTCCTAAGAGCCTTCCAAAATACTACAGGTATAATTGCTGTAAAAAGTACTGATGGTAAGTAAATTTAGAAAAATATGAATGGTTTAACATGTCTGTGGCAGGACCCCACCCAATGAACTAAAGCTGAAATCAGCCAGGTTCTCTGCCTCATGTTCTGAAATTCAGTCCTCAATACATTGGCTCCTCAGAGCATGCAAAGGATAAGATTTTAATTGATTTATTGTAGGTGCTTACAATTTCAACTTTCAGTGTAAGCAAATTCCATGAGTTTCTTCTATACTTAGTGAGGCTACAGAAGTATTTTTAAAATAATAATTCCCTCCTGTAACAGATGCCTAAGGTAAACAGGGTGCCTTTGGAGCTGCTTATTTCCATCTCTTAAGTACAAAGTCAGCAGCCCTAGCCTAGGTCAGCCTTTAGGCTGACATTTTGAGACAAAGCAGCATGTGTCATTCCAGCATGGTAAATCCTGTGTTAACTCCTTTCTGTGGTACCTCCTGGCCTTGTGCTTCTGACCAGAGGCTGGACAGATCTTGTTCAATGTCTTGTGGTCTGATTTATCCAACTGTGTAGTACAATTCTTCCTTCAGTGATATAATCCCTCCATACAAATATGTAGAGAAGTTTTGTTTTCACCAGGCAAAAAAAAAGTAACCCAAAAGAAAGAAAAAGAACCTCCTTTCAAACAGTGTTTTGAAATTCCATGTTTTCTTCCTTTTCTGCATTTTAACTTCAGATAAAATATTTTTTCCCGTAGTCTTTGAATTAATTTCTCACACTTTTTGCTATGGTTTACATTATGCATTTTAACAGTTTGTCTCTGCTATAAATAAGTGTTATAATTGTGAATATAATTAGATTTGTTCCACACAATTGCATATAAATGTAATTCCAAGGTGTTTTTAGAACTCAGTTCCTTATTGATGGATTAGAAGCAAAGTCTGTTTAGAAATGGTGCTTTTCTCTGAGTTAAAGCTATTCATGAATCCCAGTCCTACTTCCCTCTCATTTTTGCTACAATTTCTGCCCAGTATTTTGCTGAAACTGGGAGCATTGGCAAGTGGCTGCCTTGGCAACTGATAGAAAATTAACTTTTGGTTAGCCTACAAGGCATATTTATTCTGGGCCTTTCAACTTTAAATGAAAGTGTGGATCATCTGAAATGTGTTTCTTGGAAATGGAAGAATGAACAGATGTTTCATGCTCCTTCTTTTAAATCCTGAGAGTTGGAGCTCTGGTTGTAGGCAGCTTTAAATAACATTTAAAGATGGAGCAAATAGCAGCCTGCTAGTCTGCTGTGATTCGTGTGCAGAGCTGATCTAAGATGCTGGAGGTTTAAATGAGCTGGCAGCCTTTTAACTCAGTGGCGTGAATTTTGATTTTTTTTTCTTCTTCATACAAATGATAGGTGAAATCTTATCATCAGGAGCTTTTTTTCCCTTCCTTTGTTTTCCTAGTATCATAAGTGATTAATTATAAACCAGATTTTTTTTTTTTCCCTTTTGGAAAGGATGAGATTTACTGGGTTTTTTAACCACAAACAAGACCCTAACTTTTAGAAATGAAACTTATGTCTCTGGAAAAGCAAATCTTGTGTGGGTAGAGAATAACTTGTGAATTAAATGTTTAATGATATGACAAATGTTGATCTAAGAAGGCTGAAAAATTAAATATCTGGTAGCTTTAGATAGCCTCTCCCTTAAAGCAGTCTTGCCTAACCAGTAAAATTTTAACTTTCATAGTTTTATCTATTTGTCTTGCCCCAGAAGAACAATCAAGAGAAGGCACAGGAGAGCAGCCCAGACAGCACAATGGAAGTAAAATATTTCAGACCTGTTGGGTTTGTTACGGCTTCTTTTTGTTGGACCCTTACTGAACATGGAGATGCACGAGTTGGAATAAGTACCAAATCTGCCCTGTTCAATGATTCTTGGATACCTGACCTCTTCCAGCAATTTTCAGTCATACTCTCAGATAAACTGAGGCTCCTATCCCTTTTGAGCCTCTTGTTCAAGCTGGGCCACAGCAAAGCCACATTCGTGCAAATTTTCAAGGACTTACAAGTCAAACTGTAAAGACTGGTGTGTATAAAACTCCTCTGAGGAAGACTGATATTTCATTCTTGTCTACTCAATGTATAATATATTGATGAGCTAATTTAAATCACATGTTTCACAGTTGATTCATATGCTTTTTGGATATCCTAACCTGAAGAAGCTCTTGCTTACCTCTTCATCATCCACATCCTTAACATTTTTTTATTTGTAGCTGTTCAGTAGTCTAGTTCTAAGTAAAACTTGGGAAGCAAGCCATCAGAAAGACATTTTTTCAGGCTTTTCTAATGTGTTGAGATGTGAAAAGCAGTGTGAGACTGTTGTAGAACGTAAATATCTCACTCTCTAGAAATAAAAAGTCTACTTTCCCATTTAATTGCATTTTAACATAAATCATCTACAAAAGTGATGCATTTAGAAAAGAAATTGGACTTGTCAAGAGTCCTTGTTTTAGGGGTGATTGGTTTGGACATTGTGAAATTTATAGATAATGTGTCTCTGTGTTAGTTCAGCAAAGAGAGAGGGCAAAGAGCTTTAGTGTTGGATCTTAAGGAAGATTTCACCTGAAGTTATAAGAGCAGTTTCAGATAAATGTTAACATGACTTGTTTGTTTGTTTTCCATTTTTTTTCCCCCCAGAGATGATTTCTCCCTAAGCAATATTTTGACCTCTTAGCATTTAGTTTCTCTAGTCCTTATGCATTGGAGACACAAACAGAATACATGTTGCATGCAGGGCTGCTTTTGAAAGAAGAATTTGAGGGCAGACACAAAGAGGGGATAATTTGACTGCGTCTTCTTCAAGAGTCAGACAATTCTAGGCATGCCATGAAATATAACATCGTGGAGTCAGTGCCTGCGTGCAGCTCTGTGATGGAGTACAACAGCCCCTGTTTGACATTCATACCATGTTCATTGATGCAGTCTGGGAGAATCACACAAGAACATGAAATTGCTTGTCTTTTCTTTTCTCTTCCTTATCTTACCTGTATTTTTCACTCAATGGGCCACAATTATCTGACCACTATGAAGTAATACAATGACAGTGCTGCTCACCAGTAATTAAACTTCTGCACATTTTTTACTGAATGCAAATGAACTTTTCCTTTTCAAAGAAAATTAATTATTTATTTTCTGAAAAGCTCATACTTAATCAAAACAACTTATATAAGAATACATCTTTGATAATATTAAATGTAAAAAAATAATCTCAATTTCTTATATAATCACCCATACAATAGAACATTTTTTCATTATTATGAAAATCTATTTTTCTTTAGTTGTGACTGTATATTACAGTATAAAATACCATGTTCTAAATATGATTTTACAGCTGTGTAGAAATTCGGTGACAAGATCAGAAGTGAAATTCTGATTTTTTTGTCTAAATTTTTATGATCAAGCCCAATCAGAACAATTATAAGTTAACAAAAGTACCTCGATTATTTCTTATCTCATACCAGTATGATACATAGTACAACCTAGTATGTTTTGTTTTCATCTTCTTTTTTATCAATTTAATCTTCCAGATGACTGGAAGAAGCCTCATGTGTGCAAGACCTGGTCCTCCTGGGGGATTTTAACTCCCTCAGTATCTGTTTGATGACCAAAGAAGGAGAGCACAATAGACCCAGGAATTTTCCTGAGGAATGAAAACTTTTGGTAGAAATGATCAAGTTCTTCTTGGAAGAATCCCATTAAAAACAGCCCTGAAGAGCAGCAGGCCCAGGAAAGCTGGTAGATTTTCAAGCATCACATCCGTCAAATTCAAGATTGAACCATCCTGAGAAACAGAAAATCAAGCAAAGGTGGCAGGAAGACTGCGTGGGTGAACAAGCATCTCCCAGCAAAGCTCAAACACTAAATGGGAGAGTACAAGTAGCAGAAACAGGGAACAAACCAAGAGTAAAATAGAGAGGCTATCCAAGGATGACGTAGGGGTGGGATTAGGAAAATCAAAACGCACCTGGAAGTGAATTTGATGAGAGGAGTGAAAGGAAACAAGAACTAGCACAGGTTGCATAAGGGGGCTGCAGAGTCTTTTTCCTTTGAGATATTAACAACTCAAGTAGATGTGGCTCCAAGAAACCTGCACCAGCAGATCCTGCTTTGGGCATGAGAATTAAAACACATGAGCTCCTCATTCCAGCCTTAGCCCTTCAGTGATTCTGTGAAATAAGGGGAAAAGACCCTTTTTCACAGTGATTCCAATTCCAAAACTGTTTTATTTCATGTTCCTTTTTAATTTTCTGCATCTTCTGGCATAAAGCCTAGCTCTAGACATGAAATTCTCCCTAGCAAAGACTCCTTTCACCTCTCCAGGGAACTTGAACCTAATCCATAAGACCCATTCACAGGAGCATCTGATTTTGGAGTTAACTTGAAGAATTTTTCATTAGCTTCCAACCTCTACTCCAGTTTTAGTTTTATTCAGATTTTTCTATTTAACATTAAAGGAATTATTTTATCCATCTGTCCTGGGTTACAATTTTGGGTGTAATCAAACTATGTATTCTACTCCCATGTACGTTATTCCTGGTGAGCTGTTAATGGTGGGTCGTTTGCAACAGCTGCCCACTGCACACCCAGCCCCTCAGGCTGCAAACTGGTGTGAGATAAGATAAGGGAAAGAGGCAATGACTCAGCTGTGATAACTACACCCAGCCGAAGGGGGTCATTTCTGCCAATGGGCCATAATGGCTCAAGGGCCCCAACGGGCAGCTGTTAATGACCCATTCCCCAAAGTATGCTGTGACTCATAGGATTGCATCACTCCACTGCGAAACTCCCTGCCCTGGGGAGGTACTGAACATTCCTGCCTCTACATAATCTGGACACTTGTGGGACTGAATTACCTCTGACCACCACTTGAAGATCCCCAGGAGCTGCAGAACCTCCAGAGGACCACTGTTCTCAGCAGGACTGCAACCACTGCTTAATTGGACTGCAGCCTTCGCCCTGACCAACAGGGTGCCAGATTGTACTCTGACCTTCTAGTCTTAAAACAAATTTTCTATATCAGTGCATTTATTGTAATCTTTCCATTAAATTGTAATTTTGACCTGAAATGTCTCTCAAGGTATTTGTGTGGGGGTTAATTTCTCAGCTGGTTCACTTTCAAACCAGCACACCAACCTACTTATTTTATCTTTCTACTTGTTTTATGTGTTGCATTCGTTGTGAGAAGGAAGAAAGCTAATCTGGCAAATCAGTCATCTGATGTTAAAGAAATGTTGAAACAACACAGGTTTCACAATATGGATGAGTTCCAGGTTAAATAGCATGTCTTGCAATGGATTTTCACCAGATTGAGATATCTTCCTCTCCATATTGATGTGTAGTGTTGAGATTATAATACTAAAAGTAAAAAAAGTACAAATTTGCAAATATTCATGGTAGAACCAAGGAATGGTTTAAATTGGAACAGACCTTCAAGATCATCTTGTTCGCGCCCCCCTGCCATGAACAGGGACACCTTCTACTAGACCAGATTGCTCAAAACCCCATCCAGCCTGGCCTAGAACACTTCCAGTGATGGGGCATCCATGACTTCTCTGGGAAACTTGTTCAAGTGTCTCACCACCCTCATAGTAAAGAATTCCAAATATCTAATCTAAACCTAGTCTCCTTCGGTGTAAAACCTTTCTCTCTTGTCCTATCACTCCACGTCCTTGTAAAAGGTCCCTCTCCAGCTTGCTTGTAGTCCTTTCAGGTACTGGAAAATGTTTTAAGGCCTCCCCAGAGCCTTCTCTTTTCCAGGCTGAACAGCCCCAACCCTCAGCCTGTCACAGGAGAGGTGTTCCAAGCCCTCTGATCACCTTTGTGGCCTCCTCTGGACTTGCTCCATCAGTTTTNTCCATCAGTTTCCTTCCTGTGCTGGGGACCCAAGGGCTGGATGCAGCAATACAGGTGGGGCCTCACCAGAGCAGAGGGGCAGAATCCCCTCCCTCACCTGCTGCCCAGGGGGCTTTGGATGCAGCCCAGGACACCTTTGGCTTTCTGGGCTGCAAGTGCGCTTTGCTGGGTCATGTTGAGCTTCTCATCAACCAACACTCCCAAGTCCTTCTCCCAGGACTTCTCTCAATCCATTTTCCTCCCAGCCTGCACTTGTGCTCAGGATTGCCCCACACTATTGCAGAAGTTCAGGCAATGTGTGAAGTAACATGCTAAAGAGTTGTACTATTCATGTTGCCCTCTCTGCAGATAACTCAGAAAACTTCTTATTAAAAAAAAAGAAACACATCTTAAGGAAAGTGTTTTAGAATTACCTTAATATAACACTTTTAAAGCTGTCACAAAACTGTCTCCCTGGAATGCAATGTACCAACTCACTTACCCAAGATTTACTGTTATCTGAGATACACAATTTTTGAATAAATCCTTTCATCTGGGTCTTTCTCCTCCCGAGATCTAGTAATTCATATATTTAATGTCAGTGAGATATTTATCTGATTATCAAATAACATTACTTTTGTTTGTGATTCATTGAAAAAGGGAAAAAAGGAGAAGGAAAGTGAGAAGGAAAGGAAAAATATAGGAAAAAGAAGGTAAAGGCAGGAAAGAGAATGAAAGGAAATGGAAGTGAAAATGAAAGGGAAGTGAAAGGGGAAAGGAAAAAGGAAGGCAAGGCCAGGGCTTAGAGAAACAGCTGAAACAAAACATTGTCTTGACACTCTTATTTGTTGTTTCTCATCCCAGAGCTCCTTGTTATCTGGATCCAGATAACAGAAATCCAGAAATTGAAAACTGCGTGTTTATTTTTGTATTATTTCAGTAAACCTTTGTGTTGATTTTTTATTCTTAATCTGTATCTCTTCTTTTGTCATCATCATAATCATGTAGCAACTCATGAGCACTTTCTAATTGCAATAACTGTATTGCATTTTGTTTTCTTTGTCTTGACAGCTCTAGGAATTTTCTTCAAACACAAAATCTACAAAATTCTCCTTCAGTGTTTTATGAGGAAGGTATTTTATTTTGTAGAGTCCAAATAAGCAAATAACTAGTCTGTAAGTACATCACAATTACAGATTATAGACTAATTAGAGAGTTATTTATGCCTGAAGATTATGTACTAATTATACATTAAGTGATTATGGAAAAACTGGCAAGTGGTACAGAATCAATTACTATAAAATTATAAGTAGATGCTATTTAATTTTATGATCATTTGCACCATGTGAAATAACAAGTTGCCAAAAAATAAGACCAGACTGGTCTGTTGCAACACATAACTTTGACTCTTTAGCAACATGAATTCTCCAAACAAACCAAGAAACATTTTACAATTGCTCAACAAAGGCACAGGCATCTGAACATCTTCCAGTAGTACATTAAGTGCCACAACTCTTCTATGTGAGGTTCATTTCACTCTAATTCCAAGGAAAAATAAATTTGTGTAGCCTTTCCTTTCCTTTCCTTTC
>WBMZ01014408.1:0-47577 GCA_013400975.1 Atrichornis clamosus
CGCCATGGCCGCTCGGGCCCCGCCGCGCCCGCCTGCCAGCAAGCCGCGCTCCCACTGGCCGCCGCGGGACCGCCCCGCGCGGGCCGCGGAACGCGTGCAGGGACGCCGGTTCGAGTCCCGCCCCCGGCGGGAGGGACGAGCGGTGAAGGGGGCGGCGAGGAGCGGCGAAGCGCGGCTGGGGTGGTGCCACCTCCTGCTGTTTCGCTCCGTCCCCTCGCCCACCAGGCTCGGCGGGGACGGTAGCTCGCAGAAATAGAAGTGGCAGGGAAGCGGTGTTGGCCGGCAGCTGCCTGCCTTCTACCTGCTACACCGCTGTGCCAAAGCCGTGCCAAAGCGGCCACGGTACCCGGCCCTCGGCTTACACACGGCATCGCCAGACCCCGCGCTCGCTGCGGGGGAGATGCTGTCCCGGTCGGCGTTGCGATGCGGCTCATAGTGCCGGCAGCGCGGAGGGAGGGCTGGAGCTGTCAGTCGGGATGCGGAATGAGAATGGGTGGGGATGAGAGTGAAACCTCGTGAGGAAAGAACATGTGATGAAGACCTCAAGGTGAGGGAATCCCATGGTACGGTCTTTTCCTCTCTCCTCAGCCTGCGGTCCCGGCGCGGAGCGAGCCGGCGGCGGGGAGTCCAAGCGGGCAGCAGCTCCCAGCAGGTGTGGCGGCGAGCGGAGCGTTCCTGCGGGATGCTCCCCTTCCCTTCCTTTCCCGTCCCTCCCAACAAGCGCTGCCGTGATTTGGCAGCCGCTCGGACTCTGGACCTGCCTCTCCGCCCCGCATTGGCTGCCGTCGCCGGTGCCGCCGGGGCGGTGGGGGACACCGGAGGCAGCCGCCGGCGGCTCTCACCGAGGCGATGAAGCTCCTCTGGCTGGGCGTGGATTTTTCTAGGGTGCTGCACCTGGCCGCAGTGTTCTGCCTGACCTGCGTGCTGCTGAAAGCTATCCAGCTGTACCACCGGCGGCGGGAGCTGCTGCGGGCGCTGGCTGACTTCCCCGGACACCCGACCCACTGGCTCTTCGGCCACGTCCACGAGGTGGGGGAGAACCGGGTCTGCGCTGCCGGGAGCACAGGGGAGTGCGGGGAGCAGTTTTCCCGAGGGGCGCGTGGGGATGATGCTGGTGGGACTTGTCCCTGTGGTCCGGCAGAATTGCTTCTCCCAGTCCGCGGGGCAGGTGAGAGGTGGGCATCCCTTTTCTCAGCCATACCAGTGTGCTTTCTCTGCCTGTGATGCTTAGAGTGCATGGCGAGTGCATGGCTCACGCATGGCTCTCGCAGGCTGCTGCAAACTGCAGGGTGGTAAAGGGTGGTGGCTGGCTCGCAAGTAGAGAAAGCGGTAATACAGTGTGTCATAGGCAAGGTCATCCCGGGCTGTGAGCCGGCCTTGGGGCTGGAGGCAGCAGAGCCGCGCTGCTCTGTCCCGGGACAGGCTCCGCTGTCACCTCTCTGCTCCTCCGAAAGCCAGGGCAGGGCCGCTGCAGCTGTCCCTGCGGCGCTGAGCTGCTGAGATGCTGAGCAGATGCACGCTGCTCCCCGCATCCAGAGGCACCTTCTCTCCCTTGCCAGCTTACATCGGACTCACAGCCAGGTGAGCCAGACAGGGCATTGATCATTGTGAGTCTCATTTAAGCCACAAAACGCCTCACAGGCATTGCATCCAGCACAGGGGCCGTAGATCTTCCCACAGTCGCAGTAAAGTCATGACTAACTAAACCCACGTACATAAGCAAGCCGTGTCCTGGTCACTGGTGGCATGGATGGCTATTCCACGAGGTATGCACTTGCTCACACAGATCACCATGGCTGCCTTGGCAAACAGATTTTTGCAACTCATCAGCAGCGTCATGAGGAGTAACTGAGCTTGCCTGATGCAAAAGGCTTTTCCACACATGCTGAACGCTGCTTAAAATCACCTTAACCTCTGCTGGGCTCTGCTGATGTCCTGCTGTGGCCAAATCTGTGGCACATTAAATAACTGGCACCCTGAAAGTATTTGGAAAATCAGGAGGAGACCTCCTAGGGCTTGTCCCTGTGCCGTGGCAGCCCCAGTTTTGCTGTGCTGGATGGGACAAGCAGTCTTTTGGCAATGTAAGCATGAAGATGGGCCAGTTCAGGGCTTTGTTACGCTGCCAGTTAGACTTTAAAACTGCAATTAAATAAAGTATGTTCTCCTGTTTGTTAGCTGTGACTGTTTATCCTGGAAGGGGATTTAACCATTTGAGCCAATCATCCGCTGCCATCATGGCTAGGTTGTTCATGGCTCAGGTCTTATCTCAAGACTATTTTTTTAAGAATTCCCATTTTGTGAATTTAATAATTTGCTGATTAAATGTTGCTGAATTCCCCGAAGCTCAACAGTTCATTGAGCCTGAAAGGAAACTGGGAATGCTCTGGGCACACACTGAATACAAAGTTTGCACACACCTCGGAGGAGGACCTGCGAGCTGTATTCAGGGAGAGCACTGACACTTCCTGTTCTGTCGATTTAACTGATTATTTGCCAGTTTTGATTCAGGGCAGTTTAGAATCTCAGATATATTTGTCATGCTCTGGGTGGATCTCCTAGGAATACATCACTTTGTTTTGAAACATCCTCTGGGTATTAGTCTCTGCTTACCCAAATCACTCAGTAGAAATGACATTAAAATACAAGGAAGAGGTTGTGTAGAGCTGTTCAGTCTCACTGCAGCAGCACAACTTAGTTGAAACCCGGAGTGCCGGCCCTGAGCTGACCAAACACTTCCCATGGCCAGGGTTGGTGGGAAGCAGAGGAGAGCAGTGTCACTGCCCCACTGGCACAGGGAGGGTGTCAGTCCCTCGACAGCTCTTTGCCCACTTCTGCCCTGTGTGGGGAGCAGCCAGCCTGGTTCTGGCTGCACACAGCACAGCTTCATGCTCACATTTCAGCTCCTGTGTTTTCTCTTTCATTTGCTATCAGTGTAGTCATTAAAAGTGCTCTTAAGCCTCTTCCCAGATGCTTTTAGTGTTGGATCCATTTCAAAAGTTGCATTTCAGCATGAGATCAGGCAATTACCTTTCTTCCTTAGACCCAAGTGGGGGTTATACTTTTCTTTTCAAGCCCCCAAGGGAGGAAGAAGTAGAAGTAATGGCCTTTCATGCAGAGCCTGGTAGCTGGAGCCCTGATTAAGGAGCAGGAGCTTTCCATTCCTCTGCAGCTCACAGGACTTTACAGTCGCTGATCCAGGAGTGCTCTGTGCAGCAGGTTACTCACCTTGAGGGTGACTTCCCCTCTCAAATAAATGCATTCAATGCTCTGCCAGCACAGCAATGGTTCTTAATAGCACAAACCAAGGCTGGTAGTCCAAAACAAGGTTGGATGCAACGGCTTCTAGCATTAGGACTTCTACCAGCAGGACTCGCTCAGCATCTCCCAGATACTTCTATTTACTTTTTGTGATTCACGACAGGAGAAGCACAAGTAGTCGTATGAAAGGGACTTTTCACTTGTTCAAGGGCCACTCAGCTAAAGGCACCATGGCAAGCCCTGCTTCTGCTGGCATTGCTGAAGGGGTGGGCGCTGAGGAGAGCTGCCTCCTTGTACCCCAAAACTTGATCCCTGCAACCAGAGAAATTGACGGTTCTCTTTATCAAGTTCAAAATCTTGAACTTGTGTAAGAGAAGTTGAAGGTGAGCTTTCTGTCATAAATGATCACTGGATGTGGTTCATCACTCTGCTGAATGTGGGAGACACATGGGAACTGCTGCAGGGACCCCCCCAACTCATGAGGAAGGGAGGCTCAGCCTCGGAGCATGAACCTGGATGTGCCCCCTGCACAGTCCCCTGGCAGGCACCCTGTGACTCCTGAGCATCCTCTCTGAGACAAACCATACGTGGCTGATTATTTGATGTGGGTGATTATTTGAGTATGAGCCACGTCCTGGGTTGAGAAGCAGCAGCCAGACTAAAGCTGAATCGAGATAACTCAGCACTAAAGCAACTGAGCAAATATTCACTTGATTCAGTCAATAGGGTGACTTTGAGGCTGATTTCTGCACCAGTACACTGATTTAATTAATCTTCAAGCTTCAGGTCAAAGCAGCAGCAGCTGTGTCAGACCTAGGTTTCTAAAATCCTTCCCCTGCATATTGTCCCAGAGTAGTTTCTGTTCAAAGTAAAAAGAATTCTTACATGGTTTTATCTCTGTGATTTTTTCCTCTGCTTGTGACTGTGGATCTTTCCACCATTCTTTCCACTTGTTCTTTGTCTGTTGCCTGTATACATCACAGGCTATAAAAGCAATAAAACAGTGATCACTTTTGAGTGAACCTTCCAGTGCTGCTGATATGAACACTGGTGCTCATGCTACTCCTCAGTTTGCAGCTTCCAAGGACTGGAGAGAAATCTTTCTGGGAGCACCAGCTCTTCATTGCTTATAAAACTCAATTCCTGGAAATCAATGAATTCTTAGTGTAATGTTATTAACTAACGTTGCCTTCTCTGTACACTCCATTGGTGACTTTGGGCTCGTTCTGTTGAATTTTTGCTTCTCCACCTCAATGTCTGAAGGAAGCTGTGGTTTCCCAGTCAGGAGGCATTGCTGCACTGGGGCATTCACAGCAGCGATGCTGTTGGCTGTTGTAAAAGTGCTGCAGTATGTTCTCACAACTGCAGGGTGCTGATTGCTCAGCCACGTGCAAGTGAGAACGTATTTATTTGCATGTCACAAAGTGCAGATGCTGTCTGGGGCAAATCTGAGTCTTTTTTGGGGTGGCTGTGGAAAAAGAGCAGATCACGTATATAGGCTAATAGGCACCACCACTGTGCCTTAGAGTGTTCTCTATCTTAGGGTCAAGCAACAAGGAAGAATTATTTTATATGACCTTTAAAAGTAGCAAATACCTCTACTTCTTATGCGCTGCAAACCCAGAGGAACAACGCTTTGTCCTTATCTGGTTTTGTGATCAGAAAGACCTTGAATTTTTAAGACAGTGTATTGGAAGATTATTTATTTTTTTTTTCCAAATCTTTGTATTCTTTCTCTTTCTACTTCTCCACAACTAGTTTCTCAAGGAGGAAGAGGTGCTGGACAAGGCGGAGGTCTGGACACAGAAGTACCCACATGCTCACCCTATGTGGTTTGGGAGTTTCTCAGCATTCCTGGTTATCACTGATCCTGACTATGCCAAGGTTCTGTTGGCCAGAGGAGGTGAGAGATGATGGCTTCAGATGTGAAGCAGCAACCACAGCCTTCAGATTTCCCATGCCAGCCTCAGAATTTACAGCAGGGCAGGGTTTCACAGAGAGGTTTTACTGCAGAAATCATCTAAAGTCGTGGAGAGATATCCCTCCTTCAAGCCATGCCCTGGCTGCTTCAGGCACAGGGCTGCAGGGCTGTCTGTGGACTCCAAACCCATTGCTGGAAAATCACACTTCCTCAAGAGCTCCTTGAAAAGCTATCTACTTGGTGCCTGATCCCAGCAAGGAGAAGACACCTGGGAGATTTTTTCTCAGCTCAGAGCTCTGGCTTCTGCTGCAGAGAAGTATCTTTAGTGCATCAAGAAAAAAAGGTGCTGAACAGTGCTGTCTGAGAGGGTTAATCATTTATCACACTGCACAGACTTTGGACTACCAATATTCTTCTTTTTTCCAATGTGGGCATCTGCTTTTATATGTGTTTATTGCAGCTGGTATAGACAGAGTTGTTTTGTTGTGAAATACTGAGAGTTCTGCAGGGATTACACCGATTTTGCTTCATACCCAACCAAAAGTGAGAGCCCAGAGGGAGCTTTTAGGTGCAAATCAGTGGATTGATGCTGTTGAAACATTTACCATTTTATTTTCTCCTTCTTTATGTTTTTTTTTACAGATCCCAAGGATAACATCAGCTATAAACACCTTGTCCCATGGATTGGTATGTATTCTCAGAGCTTTGCCTACCAGGAATGATTCTGAAGTTAGTGAAAAACACACTCTAAATAAACAGCATTATACTTGTTCCTTGATGGAGTAATAGCTAAAAGCTTCCTGCAATTATTACATTTATTGAAAAAGGTGCAAAATAGTTCTATTTCATTGTTTTCAAGACACAGACATACGTACAAATGAGAACCACTTACATGTCCATAGATAGCAAAGGGTGGTGGTGGGAGAAGCTTAGATTCAGTGGAGGACTAGTGAAAAATACATCTGCTGTTCTGAATTTCTCTGCTCCAGTGGTGCTGGTGTTTCTTTTCAGAGGTAATCTTGTGCCATTCCAATAAGCAGGGCTTTGCTCAGTTCTGGATGGCAACATTTGGAAGTACCCTCTCGCAGCAGCTCAGACAGGAGATTTAACCATGCTCCTTGCAGGCCAAGGCTGTGTCTGCAGGCAGGTGAAAGCAGCCTGTTTGTGCCCAGCAAAACATGCCTTGCCTGTGTTTCCCCAGGGAACGGGTTGCTGATCTTACACGGGCCAAAATGGCACCAGCACCGAAAACTCCTGACTCCAGGGTTTCACTACGACGTCTTGAAACCGTACGTGGCCCTGATGGCAGAGTCTACTAACGTGATGCTGGTAGGACTGGTGTCTGATGCTCCTCTCCCTGTCCTGTTTCCTTTTACCCATCATGACCGGTTAGCAGGTAAATGCTGGAGCAGGGTTTCCTTTACCTGGTAATTGTAAGGCCACACTGCGTCCTGGCAGTCAATCTTTCCAAGTCGCCACAAATCCCTGCCCCTGAGTTGGAAGAGATGAGCAGGTGGAGCCTCCCTGCCCTGGTGATGTCTCTGATACTGCCTTGGGATCTGTGGCTGAGATTTCAGGATTAATGTTACTGCCATCCCCAGACCGTGCATGATCTCAGTTCCAATGGTAACTTCTTACAATGTGGTTTTGTAAATGAAGACTTGAAGTAAATAAAGGTTCATAATAAATCCCCCCAAAATGAAGGTTGGAGCAGAGCTATACTGTGACCTAAGTTGAAAATGTATCATTTGCTGCCAACATACCCGTGACTGGATTACAATTCCTATCATGCCTCATAAACAGTGAGAATGCACTGTTCTTCCATCCAGTGGTGCTGGGTGGTATGGAAACCAGTATGAATTACAGGCAAGGAGCACCAGGCTTTGTGCCCTTGAACTGGCAGGAGCCTCAGTGCTGGATCCATTCCTTCTCCTTCACCTCCCTCACTCCAACCTCACTAGCAGCTTCCAATGGATCCTGGCTGGATTCCTCCTTCTGGCCCAGGGAGCAGCCAGGAGCCGGGGGCTGGAGAGCCAGGAGAGCTTTTGCAATGTTCACAAGTGCCTGGGAGTTAGAATTCCACGCTTGGGCAAACTCCTGCATTTGTGCATTTGTGGGAGCCCGTGCCACCAGGTGGCAATCGTTGTATGTGCTACGGACGTGTATTTGTCCCTATAGCCTGGTTTAGTGCTGCGGGAGCTCACACGGGACCGTGCTCCTCCCTCTCCTCCCTTTCTCAGCTTTGGAGTCCACCGGCTCCTTACAGCCACGAGGGGACAGAGGATTCAACAGCATTTCTGCCGGGCAAGAAAGACCTTATTTATAGTTTCTATAGGGATCAGAGTCCATCAAGAGCTCCTGTAGTACATGCTGGGAATACACAGTGGCACGGAGATTTCGTGACAGAGAAAAAATCTTGGCCCAGAGTTTGCATCTTGGGCACCAAACTCATATGTGCTTGAGAACAGACCCAGTGAAGCCCAATGCCCGCCTACGCTGCTCCTGTACAGAAAACACACTGCATCCTAGGAAAGACTTTCGTAGCACCCCATCACCCGGAAATTCGCCTGTCCTGGGCTTCTCCAGGGTGCCCTTGCCCCAGGGTAGGGTGTACCAGGGCTCACCACCACCAGGATCCAAGAATAGCAGCTGCCTGAGGCAAATCTTGAATTAACCATCCCACTCTTGGCTTCTCTCCTCTGGGATTTTGATGACAACTAAGAGATCCGCTTTTTTTTTTTTTCCATTTCTCTGGGATGTATCCCTATCTGAGCACTCATTTAACCAGAGGGTGACTGCAGATCATACAGAACTGACCCTTGCCTTCTCATTTCTGTCTGCTTTGTGCCCTAGGATAAATGGGAAAAGCTGACCACAGACGGGAAGCCAGTGGAGCTCTTTGAGCACGTCAGCTTGATGACTCTTGATAGCATCATGAAATGTGCCTTCAGTTGTCACAGCAACTGCCAGACCAACAGGTCAGTGCTGGCTGCCCCAAATGCTGGCAGGAAGTTTGCAGATCAGGAGGGAAACGGGCAAATTGCTTGTCACAGTGCTCCCAAATTTACAAGCTTCCACCATTCCCCTCTCCCCAGGAAAAACACCTACATCCAGGCTGTCTACGACCTCTGCCACATGGTGCACCAGCGCCTCCGCATCTTCCCCTACCACAATGACATCATTTACTGGCTCAGCCCCCATGGATTTCAGTTCAGGAAGGCCTGCCAGCTCGCCCATGACCACACAGGTATTCCCTGCCTTTGTCCTCTCCCAAAACTTTTGAACAGGGTGAGTGATGGCTGACCAGAGGCAGTCAAATTACCTCCTTGCCTGTGCAGTGATCCTGCTCAGAGGCTCAGGGCTGGGATCCAGGCAGAGCATCAGCTTGCAGTAGTGGTCTGATCTAGGCATGACGCAAAGGGGTTTCCCAGCTCCTGGATTATTAAACTGGACTAATGCAGGAGTTCCCCTCTGGAAGTGCTCCTGTAAAATGGCCAGAGACTGGTGAATCAAGGGATGGGTACTGCAAGCAACACCAAAGAATGATTTTTCTTTCCAAGCCAGGTATGATTTTAATGCATGAGGGATGTTAAAATAGGCTCATAAGTCTGTGGTGGACAAAGAAGTTTGCAGACAAGGATGGCAATGTGCACAGCATTTGTTGCCATGCTGCTGAAAAAGCCAAAGTGCCTGGGATGCAGAAGCACGTGTCAAATGCATCATGGACTGAGCAGTGGTCACCCCCTTGGGTGAGCTTTGCATTCAAAAGCAGGACGACTTTGCAGCTTGGTATCTTCTGCCTCTGCTGAACCTTTAAATCTTTCTCCCCCAGACAAAGTGATCCATGAGCGAAAGGAATCCCTTAAAGATGAATGGGAATTTGAAAAGATCCAGAAGAAGAGACATTTGGACTTCTTGGACATTCTGCTGTGTGCCAAGGTGAGTGGCAAGGAGTGTGTGTGGGACAGGGCACAGGGTGCAAAAGGCAGGCAATCTTTGCAGGGGTGCCACAAACCACCAGAGACCCTCAGCACTGCACAAGCCAATTAAAAAATTTGCCTGGTCCTGCCCAGTTGAAGAAAGGCGAAGGTGATCCAACTTTCTATCATTGAAACATTGGTAGTGTCTTTTTGGGAATACAACGTGGGATTTTGTATCCTGGTGTTTTAATATGGGGGAACAAAGGGATTTATAAGTGAAGGGAAAAGGGCCCTGAATTCAGTGTAGACAGACGTTGATTTTGTTTATGTGTATCCCACAGGCATCATCAGGCCCCTTTGCAATAGCTGAAAGGGTATAATGGTCCCTCCTGGGATATTTATGTATATCTATATCTGTGTGTGTGTTACTATAATGTATATATAAATTTGATATGAATGGGCCACTGAGCGTGTCTCCGGACTGTCAGGATGAGAACGGAGCTGCACTGTCCGATGAGGACCTGCGTGCTGAGGTGGACACCTTCATGTTTGAGGGCCACGACACGACAGCCAGCGGCATCTCCTGGCTCTTCTACTGCCTGGCATTACACCCTGAGCACCAGGCACGGTGCCGAGAGGAGATCCAGGGGATCCTGGGGGACCGGGAGACGATTCAGTGGTAAGGTTGCACATTTCCTCAGCTGGTAGCTTTTTTCCTGTTGCTGCCATTTCTAAGCGAGCAATGCCTTCAAGGCGCAAAAGCTGGGGTGCCAAAGGTTGCTGCATGCACAGGGACTTCATGGGGTGGAGCAGATATTGCATCCTTCAGCTGAGCCTGCCACCCTGGAAGGGACATTCTGGATGCCCTGCCAAGTCCTGGGCCACCAGCATTGCTCTTTGCTCTCTCCCGTTTCCTCGCCGCAGGACATCATAGGCACTTTGCACATGAGCTTGTTCAGAGGTTGTCCAGGTTGTTCAGAGGTGTCCTGGCCTCCCCAGCTTGCAGCAGCCTGTGGTTGAACCTTGTGGGTCCCTCTGTTCACCCTGTCTGGTGCAAGGGGATCAGCCCAGGGCGTTAATGGCTGTGGGTGAAGGGACCTCCCAGTGCAGGCAGCGGTGGGAGTGAGGGGCTCAGCCTGCCTGTCCCAACAGGGAGGACCTGGGCAAGATGACTTACAGCACCACGTGCATCAAGGAGAGCCTTCGCCTTTACCCACCAGTGCCTGGTGTGGCCCGGCAGCTCAGCAAACCCATCACCTTCCCCGATGGACGCACTTTGCCAGAAGGTCTGTAAATCCCATTCCAATTCACAAAAATTGTGCTCTCAGACTTCAGCTGCATCCTCGCCGGCACAGATGTTTGGATAGGGCTGTTGGCTTGTTGCTTTGTCAGTGAGACCTTTCCTCCTCCTCAATTGCTTTACAGGCAGCATCACTGCAATAAGCATTTACCTCATTCACAGAAGCCCTGCAGTATGGAAAGATCCTCTGGTGAGTTTTCCTTTGCTCTCCTAATAATTTTTCCCCTTTATGCTGTGCTTTTTCCCATGTCCCCTTCACCTGTTAGCAGGAGAAAAGAATTCTCTCTCCAGTGGGGTTCTTCACAAGTTAAGGGGTGTCACATTTCCCAAGATAGAGGTCGGTACTGTGTCCTTTAATAATCGCTTTTCCTTGCTGCGTGTTCTTCATTTCCAGGTTTTTGACCCTTCGCGTTTTTCCCCGGAGAATGTCTCTGGCAGGCACTCTCACGCCTTTCTGCCTTTTTCTGCTGGAATGAGGTAAAGTGAATTGAGCACTGAAGGAGTAGTGGGCAGAGACCAGCACCTGCAGGCCTGGCCCTGCAGTGTTAAATAGTTAAATAGTTAAATGAGGTCCTAACAAGTGCTTGTGCCACAGAGGGGTTCTGATACCAGCAGGAAAGATGGGAAGGCACAATCACCGAGCCCCTTCTGGGGACAGGGAGCTGGGTCCCAAAACTGTGGAGCATCCTGGTGGCATCGTGCAGGGAGCCTGCAGCATTCTGAGTTCACCTGCTCTCCTTCTCTCCTTGATGCAGAGATGCAGAGACCCTGTCCCACCTTCCTGCCCTTTGATTCCCCCTTCTCCTCTCCTCCCAATCCTTCCCTTTGCACTGTGCTCACTCCTTCAAGGCAAGCGCCTTGCAGACCTTCCCTTCTGGGAGACCCAGCACCTCATCTCTTCTGGCCTCTCCTTTGGCTTCTGCATCTCCCTCCTCCTCCATGCTCATTGAACACACATTCCTGAGCTCCCAATGCTTCTCTAGGTTCCTCCTGCTCAGCGCTGGTTTTGCTGCCCAAAGCACTGCCTGGGGCGCCCTAGGCCGCAGAGGGGGAGGTTGTGTGCTGCTGTGGGAGGGCTGGAATGGGCCACGGGGGTTTGCTGTGCCCAGCACTGGGATGGATTTGGCCGAGCTGCTCCGTTTCTCCGCAGGAATTGCATCGGGCAGCAGTTTGCCATGAACGAGATGAAGGTGGCACTGGCTCTGACCCTGCTGCGCTTCGAGCTCTTGCCCGACCCCGCCAATCCTCCCCTCAAAATAACTCGGATCATCCTTCGCTCCAAGAATGGGATTCACCTGTATTTAAAGAAAATCCGCTGATGCTGGAAAACTTCCTGCCTTCACTAGATGGAGGGACCAAGCAGATGACAGGACAATGTTTCTCTGGGGCAGAAGTGCAGGGCAGGATTTGGGGCTGAGGATTCCTGGTTTCTGTGCCTCGTCCAAGAGCTGAAAGCCCTTTCTGGGCTTGGCCCAGGTGGCTGGGATGACATTGCACAGACCCACTGCCATCTGCTCCAGAGCGCTGATCTCAGAGCAGCTGGGCACGGCCATGCTGCCTGTCCCCTTGCACTGCCATAACGGCTGGCCTGGCCTGGCCTGGGAACATCTGTGGGTCCCGCCAGCTTCCTTCGTACCAAATCCTGCCTTCACACTCATGTCCTGGCCAAATCTGTGACCATTTCCAGCCCTGGTCTGTCATCAGCACCTTTCTCAGTGCCTAGAGGTCAGCCCTCCTCTCCTGCAGTGGGGACAGCCCGTGGCAGGCCTCTAACCCACTTCTCACACTCAGTGTGTCTCTGTTTTGAAAGAACTGGGTCTTAGTTTGGGCTCTGAAATTCTGCCTAAACTGCAAAATAGTCTGTAATTTTTGTCTTAATAAACCAATAATTTTTCCTGCAACAGCGGCTGTATTGTGTGTATTGCTTGTGCTTGCCCACTTCATCACAAATGCAGTGTAGAACCCCTTTAGAAATGGAAGATGGAGAGAAAGCCCATGAGCAGCAAAAGACCACCCTGAAGGTGTCTGAACAGGTGAGGAAACTGCCCGTGGGTCTCCAGCCACAGCTAACACAGCATCTCCTTCCATGGGCAACTCCTTAACAGGGGTCCAATAAGCAATCTTCAATCAAAGTTCTGATAGTTAGAAAGGGGTTTTTTTACCCCCTCTTTTTTTTGCATTATTTTATTTTCTTAAGCTGATAAAGTTACGAGAGTTGGTACACTGCAGAACACTAGCGAGCTGTCCTCTGCCTCTGCAGGAATCATTACTGGGGTAGAATATCACACATCGAACTGTGAAATCCCAAAAGCTGCTGTTGCAATTGTCATCAGAGTGATGTCGGTTGTGGTTCCAGGACTGAGAGCAGGCTGCTGTGCAGTGAGACAGCAGCTGACTTCATACAGCTCCCATCTGCACAGGCTGCTTTGCAGGGTTGTGCTGGGGCAGCCCAGGGGAAAACCCACACACCGCAGCTGCCTGCCCCCTCTTCAGACACGAGGTGCAGCTCTCGAACTGAAATCAGAATTACCCTTGCAATGGAAAGAGACACAGCAACCTTATCAGAATGTAAAAAGTTGTAAAACTATGAGACACCACAAGCTTTATTGAGGGCCATATCAGGATACAAAATTATCTTGATAAATTGAAGAACTGCTGCAGTGAATGGGGATGAGAGTCCATAAGCACAAGAGCAGGCACAGGCATTGCACAAAACTAAGAGGAGAAATGACTGACAGGCAGCAATCTCTCCAGTGGGTATTCTGTAGACTTAGAGACAGAACAGGGAATATGAATCAATAATATCCTGCTGTTGCAATCAAAGCAAACATCATACTTGGATGCATAAACACAAATATTTCTCAAAAATTTTTCACTTGTGTCTCTTTCACTAAATGAAATGAGATAGTGTCCTTCAACTCTGTTTGGAGATTTAAGTATAAAGGCAACAGCATCTACTCCGAGCTTACATACTCTAAAGTGAAAAATGAGAAAATTTTTAATCAAAATAACCGAAGTTACTAGAAGCAAATTACATAAATCTCTGTATTGGATGCAATTTTCTTTTAAAGACGAGATCTGAAAAAATAACTGTCTAAAGAGGAGTGGATGAACCTTGGCATTCCACTGTGAAACATTAAAGCAAGAGCATCTAATCAGCAAGAGCAAAGGCTGAAATCATGGTGTACCCACTGAAAGGGAGTAGGTTAAAGGGGATCAAACTAGGGGAACTTGGCATAAGAGTTCTCGTGTAAATAAATGGCAGCTGCTAAACTGTGTTTAGGTAGATACAGATTGCATAGCATAAAGCACTCCCTAAGATTTCTAAATCCCTGTTATAGGCTGTCTGGGGAATATGCATTTTCAGAGGGTTTAAGAGGTGGTCACTGTTTTTACTGCACACTCCAAAAGCCCAAAGGAGGCAATGGATGTGGTGTAAGGCTGGGGCAGGTACCTCTGGTCTGGTTTTTGTGAGTGAACTGAATTGGGGGTACAGGAACTCTGCACTGCTGCTTCCCCAACTGGATCATCCAACACATGAATGTTCCTGGCCCTGGGATGGGACACCCTGACTGCTCCCATCTTCACGCTGTTCAGTCATCGTCCCCTTCCTGACTTTTAGGATTCCCTAAAAATATGCCTCTTCATATCTGAAGAGGAAAAGGAAAGAATCTTTGCAGCATTCTCACCGTCCTCTTGTTGTGCTTGTGGCTTCTTCACATGAGAAGGGAGCAGAGCCTGGTTTCCCCTGCAGCCACATACTCAAACCTATCAAAGACCTGTTCCAAAGGCTCTCGCTGGTGCTAACACGCTCCTAGGCCAGGCCCTAGAGGCACACTCTTCTAAACAACACCACACATGGCAGCCCAGCTCCCAATTTTCCTGGGCCACAAGGGCCAGCACTGCATGCCAGACCAGCTGTGCATGCCAGGCCAGCCAGCCTGCATCCCATATCCCATATCCTGCATCCTACATCATCCCACATCTTGCATCTCGCATCCCATATCTCATATCCTGCATCCTGCATCATCCCACATCCTGCATCATCCCACATCCTGCATCACACATCTTCCATGGCTGCTCTGCTTCTGGACTGGGGAGCTGGGCTAGAGGCTGCAACAGGACTTCTGGAGCTACTGTGTCCCAGTGCCAGAGCGAGCCAGATCTTTCCAGGATGTGATTCCTGAAAGCAGTTCCCCCCAGTTGTTTTTCCCCTCCTAGATATTAGAGACATGGTAGTAATAAAAAGACCTGGTCACATGGGATGTGTTGCTCAGAGCAAAAAAGACAGTCAAGGACCAGCTGCAGAGAGGTTACCTCGTTCTTTAATCCTTCCCTCCTTTCTGCAGAAAGGGTAATTGCCAAGATGATGGGCTGATTTTGGACTGCCTGATTCAGACCTTCAGGTAACTAATTTAACAAGAACCCATGAGAGGGGCTATGCAACAGGGTCAATCTTTGTTTCAGCTAAAAACACCCTGGATTTTTCTCATTGCTGCCTGGTCTTTCAACAGCAGCAGAGCAAAGATGCCGCCTATTCCTGCAGTTATTCCTTTCCCCACAGACTGTCACCATTGTGCAGCCACATCCTGCTCATGTGAAGGGTGTCTGTTCTTCACAGTCTGGTGGTGGCACTCTCTGGGATGCTGCCAGGCATGACAGGAGCAGCAGGACCAGCAGGGAGAGCAGTTGGCTCGCAGCACTGGGAATGCAGTCCCTGCACAGGACCCACGCTGGTCTCCAGGCAAATTCACTGTCAGATGGCACCAGCAACTTCCATCTAAACCCCGCTGGGATTTTACACTGGAAGCAGCCTGTAAATTAAATAACTATTGCAACATATTTGTAAGACAGCTGTATTAAATGCTTCCAGATATACATTCATCCTCGAGACATGTGTGGTCAGATGGGATCCAGGCAGCTTGCATTACTCTGCAACACTTGCTGGGCTCTTGCCATGATTTTCTCATCTATCATGTGTTTGGAAGCTTGAAATGTTATTATTTTTTTTGGCTTTACAGCTACATTTCATTTGTCAGCACTAAGTGCTTCAGGAACACACAGGGACAGACGGGCCTGGACTCTTCTTCCTATCTGGATAAACACAGGCACAGCCAGGGAAAGCAGCTGATGCAAGGTCTCCCTCTGGAGCAAAGTATCCATTTGCCACCTAAATTTCACCTGGTCAGTAAACCAGTTCTTCTGCAATGAATGCCAGCAGTATGAGTTAAATCAGTGAGAAAGATCCTCTTCTTCTTCTTCTGCTTAGGTGTCTGAAGTAAGTGGAGAAATTCTCAAGACCCAGAAAGCAAATTCCACAGCCTGCTGCGTCCATGGCTGTGGTGTAGGATGGAAATTCTTTGGTGTAATGGGGTTTTCTTATGTGGATGACCTGACCTGTCATGGCCCCACTGCCACCACGTGGACATCCACAGCATCGAGCCAACCCTCCAGAGGCTCTGTGCAAATGTTCAACAACCTTCTAAGTGTCCTTTAACACCCAACTGCAGTTTCACCAGCCTCAAAAGTGCAGAAGGTCAAGCCAAGCCTCTCTTCCACCCGCCAGCCTCCCCAGATCCCTGTGGCTATCAGAAGACCCTTGTACCTGCTTTTTCATGCTGAGATCTTCTTCCAGAGTCCTCCAGCAACCATGCTGTAGATTCTCCTGGTACTAACAGATTGTTCTGGCCTTGTCCCAAACCCTTACAATGACCAAACCAGTGCTGTCCCCTTTCATTTGTCTCCACTTACAGCTCTGCAACCACTTCACTTTCCCTTTTGAACTTCCATGGTTTCTTCCCCTGCAAAAACCCCTGAGTTATCTTCCCCAGGCTGTGCTAAAGAATGCTCGTGGCCTCTCTTGCTGTGAAACCTCTGAAATACATGAGAAAGGCTTTTCTCTCCCCTCCACCAGTGAAATACAGAATGCAGAGGCTGGAGGCTGGATTAAGCACCCAGTTTTGCTATCATCCAAGCTCAGATACTTGCTTGAAATCCCCAAAATATGAGTTTAGCCACTTTGTCCCCTATGTTCCCTCTACATCAGCTCAGCACTTGACCACTTGACCTTCAAGACAACCCATACCCGCTGGCTCCATGCTCAACAGTTGTTACTGGTTATTTTATAACTATAAGGGAGCAAATTTGGTAAAAATTGACGTTGTTCATGGTGAAACCCACTGTACAGGGACTTTGTCACCGCTGAGAATTTCTGTGTTGTTATGAAAGTTTCATCTGCAGCTGCACCTGAAGCTCCATCCACTGGCCTGGCCCTTCCATTTGTGGGTTTGAAGTATTTATGAGTTGTTTTGTAGGTGCTTGCTGAAAGGTGCCAGCCAAATCCAGATCAGTCAGTCTGGTAATTGGATAGGTGCCAATCAGCCTGCACTGCCTCCTCTCCTGAGGGGAATCCCATTAATCACAGTGCTGCAGGACGGGTGGAGGACCATCGGAGGAGCTAGAATTCCTAGATGTGTCTCCTACACCTCCCATGGCCGTGAGGTCCCTGGAGGCAGGCACTCCTGCTCAGGAGTGTAAAGTTGTCATGGCAGACCGGGTCCCTCATGCTCTGGCTGCAGCCAGAGCCCTCCGTAAGAAATGCCTAACCTGGCAGAATGCAGCCTTCTGCCTCTTAAAGATCAACCTTTAACTCTCCTCTGACCTTTCACACAGATCCAGCTGGCTCAGCATAACGAGATGCACTAATTTCCATGATGATGGCCAAGTGTGTGAAAAGCTAACACTGCTCAAGGTAATGCCTGCCAGGGATCTGCTCCAAGGCAACAAAAGGAGTGAGTCAGCAACTGGTGGGAGCAAAGCAGGATGACTTGTGCCAGACAGAGAATACAGCTCCCCTTCCCTCTTCTTCCCAGGCTGGAGAACAAGAGACACCATCTCGTGTGTTACAGGAGGCCAGTTCAAGGGACAGTCACACTGTGGAGATGAAGAGCAGCGATAGGACAGGGCTCAAGGAGCCAAAGCACCCAAGTCTGTGGAGATCAAAATGATATATCTGAACAATGAACATCAGATAAACAGTACTTTTTTCCAATAAAATTACTCTACAAGCAGAAAGCATGGGATATGGCATATTTTAGACTAAAAACTAAAGGAAAGTCCCCAAACATCAGAAGTCCTTTGTCTCAGAGATGTGTTACATTGAACAGATTTCATCAGCCCCTATGTAGCCTACCAGACTATCAGTCTCCACAGCTGATAACCCTGTTGATTCTCATAATACCCCAACACACAAATGGGAAGTTATTTCAGCCCATCCGGGGATCCTCCTCTTTGCAGTATGCCTGAGTCACTCACACAAGGCAGGCTTCCAGCCCAAGTCCTTCACCAGCTCCGCATTGCCATTCCAGGCTTCTGCGCTTATGGAATGTGAGCCCAGGTAAGCAGCAGGATCTGCTCAGGGATTGCTAGGAGGGTCCTACCTGAGCCCCAGCTGAGCACTGCATGGGTGAGGTAAATGCAGTGATGCAGGACCTTTTTTGGAGGACGTGAGGAGCCATGTGGACAGAGGAAGGAGGACTCACCAGGACTCTAGAGGGAACATGACCTTACCATCACACTTCCCCATCATGTGCCCTAAACCTTGCTGTAGATCATTTTACTGCTCTGCAGCTTTTCCTCTTGTCTCATCTACTGACCGTGGTAATTCCTCTGGGCAGCAGTTTTGTCTCCTGGCTTGCCTGTGGTAGGAGCTCCTGGAGAAAAGAGCCACATCCCTTGCGTGCTGTTGGGGTTATGTCCATTCTCTCGGTTACAGCCTGGCAGAGCTGGGTGATGCTGCAGTCACTCTGAGCACTGCTTTTACAGATGAAGGTGGCTGACCCATCCAGCACGCTCACTGGGAAGAGGTGGCCTGTGTGTTCCTCACTTCAGATGAAAGGTTTCTACACTTGAACTGTTCGAGGTCAGCACAGAGCTCAGCTAGAGCCCCAGCCTGGCTACTTCTCGCCTCCTCCCTCCTCTGGCTTCATCCACCTGGGCATGGAGGACTGTGAGTGTGTGTGATAGTGCTGCTGGGACTTCAGGGAAAGTAGGAAGTATGCAGAGGCTGTTTGTTATCCAGGTTGCAGGGAGAGGTTGCAGGAAGCAGGTCAAAGGGTGAGTGGGAGCACGGGCAATCGGGCTGAGCTGACGCATTGTTTGCCATGATATTCCAGCAGCTATAAATTGCTGTCAGCTCCACTTCACCAGACTCAGCTCCAGCAGAGGAGGAGGAAGAGGATTTTTACCTGCACACTCCTCCCCATCTGGCACAGGCTTGAGGGGAGCGGACGAGAATCAGGCAGGAGAAGGCAGTGTCAGGAATCCTGGACCAGCATGGCATCTCTGCTGGACAACTTAGCCAGACCTTCTGCTGTCGTCCTGCAGCTGTCTGTGCTGCTTGGTGTAGTCTTTGTGCTGCTGAAGGTGCTCCAGTTCTACCGGGAGAGGAAGAAACTCATCAAAGCCCTGGAGGCATTCCCTGGCCCCCCGAAACACTGGCTCTACGGGCACAATCACCTGGTAAGGAGTGAGCTGGGCTCAGTCAGGGTGGGTTTGTCCCAACTGTGCAAGATATCAGTCTGAACGAGAAGAAGAACTGAATGGAGTGTGTGTGTCCCCTGCTCCTGTCTCTTCCTGCAGGAGAGGACCTCTGCACAGGGAATGCCAAGGCTTCCTCAGGGCAGGAGGAAAGGGTGTCTGCATGTGAGGTGTGCATCGTTTGGCAAAAAACAAGTCATGCTCTTTTCAATTTTGATTTTAAACATAAGAGTTATGGGACTTCCACAAAGTTATTTAAATATGAGCAACCATAAAATGTCTCTTTTCTACATTAAACCTTCTACCAGCAAGAGTGTCTCGCCCTATAGCCACTGAAGAAGACATGGCCACAAAAGCAGGGCATTTTAACACAGCCTTTCCATCACTCTGTAATGAAGATACTTTTCTTTCCCAGTGCCTGCCCACCTTGCACTGCTGAAATTAGAGAATAGGGGTGTAACAGCCTTGGTCCTCCTGGCCTGTCCACCAGGCATCCTGGCATTGTCCATGCCAGCTGTAGCTCCCAACTGCAACACAAACTCTGAGCCCAGGCTGTGCTAAAGTGGCTCAACTGCAGCCAGCCCCTGCAAGGGACTCTCCACGGAGCTGCCTTGTGCTGCAGGGATGTGGTGGCTCAGGCAGCTTTGCCACTTGTGCACAGCCCCTTTGCAATGCCCATCCTCTCCTGCAGCTGCAGCATAAAAGGCCCTGTGAGCAAGTCCGCCCACTCTTGCATTATTTCCCAAGAGAGGGTGTCTTGCATGTGCTTCCCATGAGAGTGCAAGCTTAACCCCTCCTGTCCCTGCCATGTCCCTCTGTTTTCTGCCTTTATTCAGTCCCTGCTTAACTCTCATTGCAGGTATATTCTGAAAAATTATTACATCAGCTAGTGTCATGGGGAGAAGAATATCCCTATGCCTTTCCCAGATGGTTTGGACCAGTCCTGCCTTCTCTAATTGTCCATCATCCTGAATATGCCAAATGCATAGTTGGCCGAGCAGGTGAGTCTCTGCATCTGGTTTGGAGTCTCTGACGCTTTTCTACCAAGAAAATAATGGGAAACTTGCTTGGAGTCATCCCCTCTTCCAGCTTCCTTCACAGCTATTGCAATCCCTCTTCTGCTCCTCAGAAACTCCCAGCCTGCCCCCAGTTTCACAGAGCAGTTTGTATTCACTTTTTGCAAAAAAGTGATCAGGTGCCTGTTCCTTCCAGTTTCCTGTCTCCATTATCGTCTCTTACTGTCTTCTATGGCTCCTACCACCACAATGTTTGTGCTTCCCAGTAAACCCAGGAATATGGGTGATCTGGCATGGCAATGGCTCTCAGAAGGCATCTTAAGTCTTCTCCTCTGCTCCCTTCTGTGGAGCTTGATGCCTGTGAGTGGTACATACATGGCCATCCCCAGTAGCTCCCATCCATTACTCTCAAATTTGGAATTTGCCATGGCTGTTTCTTTTCCACACACATCTTTTGTTGTACCTTTCTCTGTTTTTTCAAGTCCAGTTCTGTGGTGATAATTGTAGATGGCCACATTTAACATCTACCTCTAGTGGTACAAATGAAATGAGATTAATTCTATCTTGTGATTTAGAGGGCGAAATCTAATGCAAAGGTATCCCGAATGTTCTCTTTTGTTATGTGGAATTCATCAGTTATTCACACATTTCTGATATCTGTTCTGTTTTACAGATCCCAAGGCCAGTGTACCCTACAGATTCCTCGTTCCCTGGATTGGTAAGTCAAAAGCAGTAGCAAGGCTGCCAGACCTGTGATCAGAGCCTGGAGGAGCTGACTGTGCCTTTGCTGCTTGCGCCTTCAGGGAAGGGGCTGTTGATCTTGGATGGAAACAAATGGTTCCAGCACCGGAAGATGCTCACGCCCGCCTTTCACTACGATGTGCTGAAATCTTACGTGACCCTGATGTCAGACTCGGTCAAAGTGATGCTGGTAAGAACCCCCACTCCTGCTCCTTTTACCTTTCAGCTGTGAAACAGTGAAAATAATCAGATCTGGGAGTGAGTCAGAGAAAGAGACTGCACTCAGATAATTTCTAGAGTTTCAATGAACTTTGGGGGCAGTTCTGAAGTTCTGAAATTCCTTCCCTCACCTTGCTTTGGACATTCCACCTATTCTTTCTCTTTTTTTGACAGTAAAATCAACAACTGCTGGAATATCCTTTCATAGCCTGGTGTGATAAGCCTGGAAAAAGAAATGCACAGAAGAGTTTGATTAGATTAACAGAATATATAATGAACTAGGGCCTTTGCTTGCAGAAAAGAAAGTAATTAGCAGTGCAGATCTGGGGAGAGGGACAAGAAAACGTGACCTGATCATAGATGGTAGCCTGTCCCTCCTTACGCCTGTCTCCACCTCTAGGATAAATGGGACAAGAGGATCACAGAGAGGAAGTCAGTGGAGCTCTTTCAAGATGTCAGCCTGATGACACTAGACAGCATCATGAAATGTGCCTTCAGTTTTAATTCCAACTGTCAGACTCAGAGGTCAGTGCCTGAATTTCATAACCCTGGGAAAGCAAGTGCTCCTGTTTCCCCACTCATTTTGCTAACACGAGCTTTAACCTTGGCTTCCTTACAGCAACTCCCACTACTATATTAGAGCTGTTTATGACCTGAGCTACCTCCTGAGCAATAGAATCCAGACTTTTTCCTTCAAGGATGTCTTCTATGACTTGACTCGCAAAGGCCGCGAGTTTCAGAGTGCCTGCAAACTGGCCCATGCCCACACAGGTATTTCTGCCCTTTTCTCCCCAGTCCCGCTCTCACCTTAAGCTCTCCCCCACTTGCCCCTGGAGTGGCCCAGAGGAGGGTTGCAGCATGGACTGGCCAGAGGGTTACACATTAAACAGGGTCCAAGCTGCCGACCGAGAGGTCAAGTATGTGAGGTCTGTGGAGGGGCAGGATGCACCTGACTGATCGCTCTCCTGTGCAGATAAGGTTATAAAAGAAAGAAAAATGTTGCTCTCCGATGAGAAGGAACTTGACAAGATCCAGAAGAAGAGGCACCTGGATTTTCTGGACATTCTTCTTTGTAGCAAGGTGAATGTTTGAAGTGATCATACCAAATGGCAAAGAACACACCTGTGTGGCACCAAGGACACATCAGCAGGGATGCATCCAGCCCCTGGCTGGAATTTCTGGCAACAGCTGCCCCACTCCAGCTTTCCTACCTCAGGGAAAGGTGGCTTGAAAGAGAAAGAAATGCAAATGTGTGAGATGCAGTGACTGAACAAAAATACCTTGGGAAGACTTTCATCTTCCTTGATCATTCCCACTCAGTACACTGAGTACACAGACATCCTCAAGTACTCTGAGGAGAAGCTGCCAGGATGGAGACACAGTCTGTGCTCTCTCTCTGTCTTTCTGGAGCTGCTGCTTTCTTTTGTGGCCCAGTCTGCAACAAAAGTCTTTCAAACCAAACTACTGAAAAATGCAACAGGGGGCATTGGTAGGGGATCAAACAGAGCGTCCTTCTGATGGGCTGGAAACTTGTCTCCCACCCGAGCCCAGCTCTGTGGCTCTGTTGAGTCAGGAGGTCTGACTGTTCTCACATACATTGGATATATTCTCTGCTGACTTCCTGATGTACAGGGAAACACAAGAGACACCAAATCACACAAGCCTTTTGGGTATAAAATTAAAAGACCTATGTGCTTAGGAATAATGTGCTCTCCTCTTTATCAGGATGCAAATGGAGTTGGGCTGTCCGATGAGGACCTGCGTGCCGAGGTGGACACCTTCATGTTTGAGGGTCATGATACCACAGCCAGTGGGATCTCCTGGCTCTTCTACTGCATGGCATTGCACCCAGAGTACCAGCAAAGGTGCAGGGAGGAGATCCAAGGGATCTTGGGAGACCGAGATACCATTGAGTGGTGAGCTAGGACTTCTTATTTCTTTACCTTGAACTCTTTTCACTTACCCTTTAAGGCCTTTTGCATGGTTCCCCACAACATCCTTCTCTCTAAATTGGGTAGATATGGATTTGATGACTGTTTAGTGGCTGAGGAATTGGTTGGAAGGTGGCATCCAGAGGGTAGTGGTCAATGGCTCCATGTCCAGATCAGTGACAAGTGGTGCCCCTCAGGGGTCTGTCCTGGGACCAGCACTGTTTCATATCTTCATCAATGACATAGACAAGGGATCGAGTGCACCCTCAGCCAGTTTGCTTTCAGGGAGGACCTTGGGAAGATGAGCTACACCACGATGTGCATCAAAGAGAGCCTGCGCCTGTTCCCACCGGTTCCCTCTGTGTCCCGGCAGCTCTCCAAACCCGTCACATTTCCTGATGGACGCAGCTTGCCAGCAGGTCTGTTGAGTTTGTTCATCCTTCATGCTGCTATCTACAAGTGGGGCTACGTTGCTAGCACTGCTGTGTGGAGGGGCTGGAGGGTCTTGCAGGCTCCCTTCTCTCTCCCAAGGGCTGTACAGGGCTACCACAGCTTGTCACCACAGTGAGTCTGGACAGGCTGGCCAGACAGAGCTCAAGGACATGCTCCAGGGCAGTGGGGTGTTCACAGAGCTCAGAGGAGACTTGTGGAGTGTTGCTCCTGGCCAAGTCAAAGTGATAAACTGATACAAGAAAGGGGCCCAGCTCTGAGGCCATTGTTTCGTCCGTGTGGGGGTTTCAGGAGGTGACCTGCCTGGACAGGCTGGGCATCATCCCTGCCAAATGTCCTGCAACAGGCCCTGCAGAGCCCAGGGAGGGAGAGCATCCCAAAAACACCTCTCCTGCATCTTCACTCTCAGATGTCATGACCTTTTTCTCACTTCTCTTTTACAGGCTGTCAGATTGCACTGAACATATTTGGTATTCACAGGAACCGTGATGTCTGGGAGGACCCTGAGGTATTTCACCTTTTTAACAAGAAAGGGAAGATGATCTCTAAGCCCAGACATCCATTTTCCTTGAACAAGGCAGCCTGTGCCTTCCTGCTATGGGGTTTTTTTTTCCCTTTCTCATTCCAACAGTTCACATCTAAATGCAAAGTTCAATCGAGTTACCAAACACCCCAAAGACTTTGAACATGACAAAGTTCTGGGAAAAGGTGTTCAATAATCTCTCTTTGTGCATGGTGATGCAGAGACACTCAAACTGCTTTCAGCTGCCCTGCACACACTTAGGTCTCAGAATGGTATGAAAGGTCCCAAACCCTCCAGGCAGAGTGTGATTCAAAGATAATATTTTAGAGGCTTCAAGAAATAACTAGAAAACTGGAAGGAGGGTGCCCAGCTATCTCTCTCCAAGGGCTGTTTGGAGAGCAAGGATCAGGTATCTCTGGAATGGAGAGAGTCTGACTTGACCATTGCTGCCATGGATGAGAAAACACCTGCAGGTGTCTTGGGCCTTGTAGTGGGTGACCTGGATTATCTCCAAGGGGAAGATCCACTCAGTGGCTTTGTAGAGAGATGACTGTCACCTCCCAGGAAGAGCAGAGGCCACATCCAACCCTAACCTGGGGACCAGGGAAGACCCTGGTGCTGCTCATATTAGACCAAACACTGACTGGTCTTTGTTGCTCCCACAGATTTATGATCCCCTGAGGTTTTCTCCAGAGAACTCAGCACAGAGGCACTCCCATGCTTTCCTGCCTTTCTCTGCTGGATCCAGGTGGGAGATCCTTCATCCCTCTCCTTCCCATCAAGCTGTGTTGCATGGGAAACCTATCTCAGAGTCAAGCTCCTGAAACTAGTCCTCCCTCAGTCTCCATGGGCTGAGTTGGCTTGGCCAACTCAAGCAGGCTTTCTGTAAGAGGATCTCCTACCACAGAATCTCCAGTAACAGGATTTCCATCAGCTCCAGGGCACTTCCCACATCCCAAGCTCTGTGGTCACTGTAGGCTTTCACACACTTTTCTTGTGGAGATGTTTACATTTTCTGTTGCCTGCACTGGGAGCACAGCTCCCTTGTTTAGGGGTGAATCCCACTGCACCTAAAAGCCAAGCTGGGCCCAAGTCTCTGTGGTTCCCATGCTGTATCAATAGACAGAAGCAGGGTACTGAGGTCTCAGTAACTTGCAAGAGGATCTCCACACAGAGCCAGAAATAATCTTTCAGAGGTGTCTGGGCTTTTAGCTGGATCCAGGCTGCACTTTCTAGTGAAGAAAGCCCCTGTTCTCTCAATATCATATCTCTCTTCAATGCTTATTAATAAAAGAAAAATCAATAGCCCACCACAGAGCTGGGTGCATCAGGGACTTTCTAGATGTCTTTTCCAGTGTCATCCTCACAGCAGCTGGAGGTCCCCCAGCTCACACATGGGATGAGTCCTGCGTGGGGGTGGCCAGGGATGAAGGCAGCAATCTGAACATTTGTCATCCTCTCTCCAGGAACTGCATTGGGCAGCAGTTTGCCATGAATGAGATGAAGGTGGCGCTGGCCTTGACCCTGCTCCGCTTCGAGCTCCGCCCGGACCCATCCAAGCTTCCCATAATGATACCACAGATCATCCTCAGGTCCAGCAACGGGATACACCTGCACTTGAAGAAGATTTGCTGATCCCATGGGGTACCCACAGCAGGGGGCAGGAGCGCTCCCAAGGGTCACCCAGACCCAGAGGTTTAAGGGGAACACCAAACAGACCCACTCTGGCCACACTGGACCTCTCCCACATTACCCCCACCCCGCTGCTGTCCAGAGGGGTTGCTGAGCCCACAAACACCAAACCCAGCAGGTCCAGGTCCCCTCCTTGCACGGGGAGCGGCACTGCTAAGGGGTCCCACAGCACAGCTGTGGCTCATCCTTCACCTCCGCGGGCATCCTCCGTGTCCTGCTCATCTCCTCACCTCCACCCTGCCCTCATGCGCTCCCTGGTGCAACTTCTGTCACCTGCCTGTGGGTTTGTCCCATTTCAGTTCCCCGCTCGGGCTTGGCAGTGAACAAAGCCGGCATGATTTGCACGGATGTCTAACGCCCGGGCGCTGCCCCAGCACAGAGTCCCTGCCCTGCCTCCAGCCCGGGTGTGCCAGGCCAGGAGGCTCCTCTGGGCAGCCTCACGGTGGCCCCACGCACCATCCTCCAAACGATTCCCGGTCTGGGGCTGGCACTGTGCCCCCCTTATGGCGGTGAATGCCTGTGGTTCTTTTCTGCCCCGGCTCTGAACTTCCTTGAGCTGAGGGCGCTCAGGAGCCAGCACAGAAACATGCCACCAGCTGACCTGGAGGCAGCCCTTGGCACACTGAAAATGGCATGTGATCAGCCTTGTTCTCCTCTCTGAAATGAGGATAAAGCCTTGTGGGGATGGTCTCCAAGCACGGCTTTGGCTTCCTCTGTGTCTGGGAGGCCAGCAGGGTACAAGAGGAATCCCAAAAGGCCAGAGGCAAGGCTGTGCCCAAGGGTGCAGCCCTGAAAGTGTTGTCTCAAGCCATAAGCTCTGTTTCCACGAGTGGGTTGCACCCTGTTGAGCCTGAGGAGCCTGTTTCCGCTCCATCCCACATCACCCATCACCAGGCCTTCACCTTTGACTCCGGGAGTTTCCATGGTAAGGAAACAACTGAAATGATCTGTGGTCAAACAAAGCAAAACAAATACACACCACACACACAAAAGTGTTGGTGGTAAGAACAGAATTAGCTTGCAAAATAAAACAAGTCCCAAGAGGAAGCTTGAGTCTGCCTCATACCCTGCTGTGCAGAGGCTGAGATCTGACTGCTCAGTCCATGAGTGGCCTGCCCAAGGGGTGTAGGTGAGCCCTGGCCCTGGGACTGGGCTTGTTGTGGGGGTACAGGGAGCCTTTCCCCAGCACCAACCCAGGTGAACCATCTGGAGCTGCAGGTCCGGGGAGTGAAATGGATCACTAGGTGGCAGTGGGAGACCCAGAAAAGTCCTCCCTGGTGCCTGGTAAACCCTCCTGGGCTGGGCAGGGAGCATGGCCGGGCCCAGCAAGGCAGCTGATGTGCCCTATCCCTGGGGACACCTCTGTCCCCACCCTCAGGGGAGCAGGCACTGCTCTGTCACAGTCCCCAGTGTGTTGGTGGCATTACCCACAGCCCAGGGAAGTTTGTCACTGTGAGGGCCTGGGCACTCAGCAGGCATCAGGGGAAACTAAGGCACAAAGGGCTGCACATGTGCCACGCCATGGTGACAGACAAGGCTGTGCAGCTTTCACCCATGGCAGTGGCATCACCAGAATCACTGCAGTCACTAACATATCCAAAGCATGTCTGTCTCTCTGTCTATCTGGGCAGCTCACCCCTGCTGATGGCCAGATCAGGACAGCCAAACCTGAGCGTCTCCCCATCTGACTGAACCTGTGCAGGCCCCCTGCTCCCCATCTCTGCTGCATCCTCAGTTTGAGAAGCAGAATGCTCCTCAGGCTGGATCCAGGCCTTTGTTTTGGCTGTCTGGGTACCTAGTGGGACAAGGATGCTGTGGTTAACCAGCAAGGTGCAGCTTGTATTTATTTTACAAGGCAACAGGAGACCAAGTTCCTCTTGTGCCAGCCCTCCCCTTCTCATCCCCAGAAGGAGAGTGAATGTAGGTTGTGTAGATGCCAGTGCCACCACCCCGGTGGACTCAGGCTGCTCTGAAAGCTCAAACTCCAGCTGTCCTTCTCCCCAGCTCCACCACAGCAAGGCCTTTGGAGGGCAGTAGTTTGATAGCACCTTTTCATTACTGAAAAGTCCTATTTGTCAGACATTTCAGCCACCCATCTGGGAACAAGCAAGCCACCTGGAAGTTCTGCTTCTCTTTTCTCCAGCACGTGGTCCAAGAAACAAGCTTCGGATGTGCCTGGCCACAAAGACCCATCCCAGTCTCCTTGGTGGAGGGTTGCAAAGGAAACCGGGTGGCACTTGAAGGTGTCATTACAGCAATTCCTGGTTTGGGAATGGGGGGATAGGACCCCCAGCTGCTGCCCGCCCCAGGTTTGTACGGGGCCCTGTGTTTTGAGGCCATCACCCTATTCACTGCCATGACCAAGGCCGCTCATTTGATTTCCAAGAGTCCTCCTGTTTGTTAGCAATGGCCAAACCACAATCACTTCCGCTGGAGACTCTCTCCAGAGAAACCACTCTTGGAAAACTGCTCGGGAAAGAGAGGAGAAACTGCTATCATTTTTGATGCAAAAAATTGATAATTATTCCAGGAAGTTATGACAATAATTGAGGTAATCTCAGCCAAACACTTTAAAATCTCTTCCTGTTAAGAAACATGCCTAAAGCCAGTTTTGCAGTTTGAAGGACCAAAGCTTTTGAGGGAAGGTCTCACAGCACTGATGCATTGTGGAGCCCTAACGCAGCAGCAAGCAGGAGAAAATTCTTCCGCTTTTCAGCTTAGCCAGGTCAAACTGAGCAACACAAACATCACCACGTCTTCAAATGGTGGCAGTTTCTGGACAGCAGCGTGTACAAGATAACCTCCTCTGCCAAGCCACCGCCAAACGGCTTGGAGAGCAGCAAAGGAGCTGTGCGAGGAGCCGGGCAGCAGCCAGTGACACAGATCTAATCACCCGCACGTTTGCCCCAAATGTCTCCCTGCCAGTGACATTTCTGCGCTGTCTCAGCTCTCTCCTCCATCACCATGGCTACAGCAGCCGCCAATCCACGGGCGAGTCCTTCCAGAGTACCAACAAACCCTCTGGGAGATGCTACGAGAGCCAGCCCCTTTGGCAGGGAGACACTTCGGGGACCCCGGGACAATCCTTAGCACCAAGAATTCCCCTTTTTTTCTTTCCCTTCTTTTTATTTTCGGGGGGGGGGAGGTTTTCCTTTTTTTTTTTTTTTTGTGAAGCACAAACAATGGAGCTAAAAGGTTGGGTATCAGGCCGATAATCATGAATGACGTGTCGTTATTACACACCACACATTCATTATCTCCCACTCCAGCCATGTCACAGGCGGCTGGAGGAGGGCAGATAACGGGGTGCCTTCATGCAGATGGCTTATTATCAGGATGTTCCAGGAGGGGCTTTAAGACAGTTAGTGATGCTGTTTGCCAGTTAAAGATTAGAGACCCCAGAGAATAATTAACAATCCCAAAACCCAGTTTTTCTGCTGGATTCTTCAGCTTTCTCCCCCCTCCCCCATCCTCTTTAATCTATTCACTCTAGCAGGTGTAATAAAGTGATAAGGACAGGCTCTGGGGATGTTTGTTTGGCTACTACGGGTGTATAAACCAACAATGGATGGTATTTTACTTCTGGCTGTCAGTGGCTTGAATCGAGACCAAAAACTTTGCAGCCCCCTTGCCCGCACACAGCCACCTCTCCATGCCTTGCTCCTGGCTTCCACCTGGGTGCCTGGGCTTCTGCCCTGCCCAAAGGGCTGCGATGGTGGGACAAGCTCCCTTTTTGGTCCTGGAGATCCAAATCACACCTCTCGGGGGTCAAGGCTCCCAGCGCCAGGACGTAAACCCCAGGCTACGCTGCTCAGGTCCAGGGCTAGAGCTGGCAGCACTTCCAGCAGCAGTTCATCTGAATATAGCAAGTCTTTAATTAAACTACCTTGAGATAATTTATATGGAAGGTGTCCACCTGCCCAAATTGCTCCAGGGTTGTAGTCATAGCTGGAACAGAACCATCTCAAACCCTCATAGCTAAAGACCCTAAAGAGAAATTGAGGAAGGATTGGAGTAAAGGTGACTTTCAACAAGATGCCCCATTAACTGGGAGTCCAAGAGAGGCACCCTCCTAGGTCATGAAGAAAAACTGTGATACCCCTTGTAACAAGGTGGTAGTGCAAAAAACCCCACCCAGAATATCTTCTGTCCAAAACGAGGCTGTCCTGTCCACAACAGACCCCAACCCTGGACGTCTTCCTGAAGCCCTAAGCTTCAGAGATAATGGCATTATGAAGTGGGGTGTAGGATGGAGCACCCATGGTGTCCTTCCCCTTCACTGGTGGCTGTGGGGTGACTTGTGAAGGACGCCATCATCCCCCACCCCCCGTGCTGCATGGAGAGAGGGGTTGGGGAGGATTTGGCCCCCAGGCAAGTTGGCTCAGGGCCCTTCAGAGAGGTCACTGAGGCTGTGGGAGGGGCCCATCACCTGGGGGCACTCAGGTACAGCCCTAACTCGGGAGGACATTCCCCAGCTCGCGGGGTTGGTGTGGAAGGCACAAGCCCTGGCATGCCAGAAGTTGTCTTCCCAATCACGCTCATCCTGCCAGGGAGGGATGAGACAGCATTGTGCTTTAAAGAGCATCCCAGCCCTATCAGCAAGAGATGAGATATCCTAATTATGGCAGTACAGGCGAGGATCTGGGCCGTATCAGCCAGTACAGAAAGGTAAACAAGAAATATAACAATGGACCCTTAACACTCATTAGCTGTGTCAGATAATACCTCACTTTTCTCCCTTTGGGGCTTAAAATCTAATTAAGATTTTCCAACAATAAATTTCATTTATGCTCGCTCCCTTTTGTTCTTTTTAGGATCACACCGAGAAGCATCTGCGAGCCGGCTGCACAGCTCGCGGGAAGGCAGCTCCAGTCAGCCTCAGCCTGTGCTTCACAGACGAGGGAAACTGAGGCAGCACAGCACCACGGACAGTGCGGAGGTGAGATCCCACCAGGACACAGCGCTGGCTCTTGCATAAGATGTTTTCCTCGGGGAAGTGAACTATGAAAAGACACTGGTTGTGGTAAGACCAAGCACTGAGACGCCTGGACTAGCCCAACCTTCTCCTTGCTCCACCCTACAGCCATGGCAGGGATCCATGGGGAAAGGGACACTGAGACCCACTGAGCCCTCAACACACCTTCACTCTAAACCCACATCCAGGCACTGCAGGGTGAGCAGCTCGGGCATCCATCACACATTCACGGTGTGCAGAGGGCAGGGAATAAACTCCCCCTGTTACTCATTATAAAGGTGTCATTGCTAACTTCTTTTGCAACTGAGAGGTAAAAAATTAATGGGTTCCCTTCCTCTCACCACACCCCCAGCCCAAGTGCTGACGCAGTGGGAACATGCAATGACTAATCCTTAAACCCTGCTGAGTGCAGCAGTACCACTGAACCTTGGGAAGCTTGTTTTTTTCCAAACCCATGTGTCACTGGACACCTGCAGCATCAGGGGCACGAGTGGGGAGGTCCAAGACCCAGCCTGGGGCTGGCTCAGCCTCCAGCTGCCCAAGGGAAGGTGGTAGATGGAAACAACTCTCAAGTGACACTGGGGATGCAACCATCGTGCCTCCACATCTGAGGGCTTGACCCCTCTAACCCTTCTTCTTGTTTTCTTCTACTCCCATGCAATTTCTCAGCTGGAGCTGTGATTTCTCAATGCCAAGTCTTTGAGGACATTTTTGAAATACTCACTGACCCGAGGCTCTAGGGAAAATACCATTCAAGGTGGGTCTGTTACTGGGAGGCCCCTGCCTGAATTTTTGTGTCACCACCTGCTAGGGACATCAGCAGCTTCACCTGCAGGAGGTGCACAGCAGAGCCCTAAACCCACCCTGCTCCCCCCAATACCAAGGGCTGCCAAAAATTCCCCTCTTATAAACCCCCCATCCCACCCAGTGCTGCTCCAGCTGGGCTGCCCTTGCTTGCAGAGTCCCTTAATACCTTCCTCAGTGGTCAGGAAGAGGACCCTGCATGTCACTCGAGTAACTCGTGTTTCAGGAATGGCCAAGGCATTAGAGGTCTCTCATTTCAATCTACAGATGTCTCAGTTTAGAAGCACTCGTCGTTCCCATGGTGGCCCTGGCGCTGTCCTCACCCCAGCCAAAGGCAGACCCTGGTTAATGGACAGCCTGGCAGGAGCAGGCTGCACTCTGGCCAGCTGTCCTGGGATAGCCAGCACTGCCCGGAGCAGCTCCCAGCCTCTTCCTGCCAGCATGGATGAGTGATTGCCATTTACAGCCCCCAGCCCTGGGGATGGCTGTAGGTCAGTTGGCTGTAGGTCTGCAAGTTGTGGTCAGTGGGATTCAGGGAGTGCTGCCTTTCACCCACTAAGCATCACTGGGAAGCGCTGGATTGATTCCGTGCCTCAGTTACCCCCTGGCAAATGGAGGGGAATGAGGCTCTCACTTCCCTGTACATCCCTTTGAGGCTCTGGGGCAGTCCAAACGCTGAGCATTCCCTCATGTCCTTCATTCTTCCAACTGCCTGAAGGCTGGGAGAGCTGCAAGATACCAGAAAGTCCTTTGGCTGATTAGCAGAACGACCCTCTTTGCTATCATAGGCAACAACTCTCTTTATTGCTCACTGGGAGGTTATGTACAGGGGAAAAGGTTTGTTCTGACGTTAAAATGCATGGTGTAGGTCATAAAAAGAAGGGTGAACTGGGGAGAAAGGAGCAGGTTTTCCATCAGCAGCTCCCTGGAGGGCAGCTGGGGGTGGCGGGGAGGACCCGGGCACCCAGCGGGATCCCCTCTGTGTCTTGAACAGGTCAACACCCTCCTGGGATTTGGGACATCAACCTCACCAGCCAGGTGGGGTGACCACCAGGCAGGAGAGGTGGCACCTCCAGACCTCGCCTGGGGACCGATGCCCCTGTGGACACCAGCCCCCGAGGCAGAAGAGCAAGTCCCACAGGTGGGAAAGGAAAAGGTCAGGAGGTGGTGGTGCCGTGGAGAGCTCAGGGCCCCATCACACGCAGGGGGTGCCAGTGCAGAGGGTCTCTGTGAAAATGCCCATCGCAATAGCGGGAAGTGAATTGAGAGGAAGAGGAGGGTGGCTGGTGGGTGCCTGCTACATGGCCGTGGTGATCACCTTGTCCTCAGGCTCCACCGTGTTCTCGTAGGCATGCTGGTTCTCTTTGGACCTGCATCAGGAGGCAGAAGCACAATGCTGAGCTCTCTCCCCTCAAGACCAGCCTCCCCAAAGCCACCACTGGGGTCCTGACCTTGTTGGTGCCAGCTGTGCACGGAGTGAGGGGTGAGGTGGGGAGCACAGAAGGGGTCACCCTGCCAGGAGGGGAGGCAAGTGCAGAGTGGGAATTACTCTAATTTTTAGTGAGGGCTGTTTTAACAGTCATCATCTACGTGGTGACCTGTGGTCACTTCGGGTGTTTTCCACTGTTGGAAAGGCGTGATGTAGCATAAGAAAAATGTGGCACAGCAGGTTGTGAGGTGGTAGATGGATTGTGGGGCTCAACTACAGGCATGGGGAGAGATAAGGGAAGAGGGGATACTCCCTCACTGCCTTCTGCTTGGCCCCTGAAAAGGATAAAAGCCTCAGAAGCCAGTGCATGAGATGTGCAAGACCCTGAGTAGGCGAGACCACAGCTCTGCATGTCTGAGCTGTCTCCAGGGGGTCGGAACAGATCCTGGGAGCCATGGGAAGAAGGTCTGAGCAAGTACTTCACCTGAAGTCAGCTGCAGCTGATAAGTATCTCCCTTCATGGCCATTGGGCGTGACAGCATCCTGCTTGTCCTCCACACTCACCACGGTCTCGGCATTTTCCCTGGAGGGAGAGAAGTGAGGAGCTGAGACAGAGCAGCAAAGGAGCCATGCTGGGGTGCAGCCTCTCGATGGTGATGGCAGATCTGACACTACAGGGACAATAAGGGACCTGGATGTGATTCTGTCCTTGGACACCCTGCTCAGACCCCTTCCCAGCAGGACAAGGACGAGGAGAAACACCCTCACTGCAGGTTTGCAGAGGCTGTGCCAAGTGCCAACCCTGTGTCTCCGCAGCTGTGACTCCCAGCACCGTGCTGGCAGTCAGCAGGACTCATTGTCAATACGTGGGATTGTTTTCTCCCGCTAACTGGTTTTTCCAGTCTACTTCTATGTAATCTGTTGCAAAACAGTCCCCCGTGGATCCCTGCTGACATGGAGAGAGCAGTCAAGGCTCTGCTGGTGCTGCAGCCCTGGCGCAGGAGGGCTGTCTGTGTGCACGTCCATGCGAGCAAAGCCGAGGTGCTTTCTCTCAGATGCGAGGCTGGATCGTGTGCAGAAGGAACCACTGGGCAGGGGTGGGGTGTTCAAAGTCAGCCAGACTCCAAAAGCTCATCTCTGGAGTGAGCCTGGACAGCACCAGGGAGATTTAGCTGCAGAGGATGGGTGCAGGTCCTTCTGCCTCCCCCAGCACCTGCCCAAGGGCAATTTCAGAGGCTTCTCCAAGGAACAGCCTGGCTCAAACAGACAGCGGCTGGAGCTGATAGCTGCTGTCACAGTGACAGCACAGAGCTGGCAGGGCTCCAGGCTGCCGAGCCTCGCTGCCTGCTCGTCTGAAGAAAGGCCAGATTAATTAAAACAAGCCACTATGCCCCCTCAAGCCCTCCTCAGCATCCTTTGCCTCCGGGCTGGGGAAAGGCAGCCAGGCATGGGCAGCAGTGGGAAACACCGTCCCTGCCTGCCACTGCACGGGCTGGGGGTTCCTTCAGTTTGAGGACAAAGGTTCCTCTTTGGGAAACAAAGACTACAGTGGCAAATCAGACCATATACATATATATATATGCACACATATACACACATTGCATATGTATTGACCCTGAATGCATCCCAAAGGCACCTGTTTTAAATACATCTGGGGCTACAGCCAGCCTGCTAAGCACAGAGCACACCCCAACTCTCCACTTCCTGGAGAGGCTGTAGGAATGCACAGGTACAAGAAGACTTCAGCATCTTTGGGTGCAAAGCCCAGAGTGACCACACCAGTGCAGAGGAACCAGGAAACGGGCTGCGGGTTGCTTTTGGTGTCTTCATCCCCTGTTGACTTTGGGCTCAGATTCAAAATCAGGTTACTGCAACATAGCCAGTTGGCCTTGCTCAGCTGAGCAGGAGCAGCAGCCTGTGACTTTACTTGGCCAGCAGAAAAGAGGTAACCCATCCCACAGAGCCTTTTTCCGATTAGTAAAGACATCTCATTTGCCTGTGCTGGGGCCTTCAGGTGGAGAGCACTGCCACAGCTTGGCTGCCTCCCTCTTCTCCCAGCTCCTCTCAGTGTGTTCTGATGACTTGGCTCTGTCTGCTTTGCATACAAAGCTGCTTTGGGCTTATTATCCCATGGATATAAGGCATATGGGAACGGCACCCCCAGAACCATAGAAAACCAGGCTTGGCCAGCCCCCTGAACGTGTGCCCACATAAACCAGCAGCGATGCTGTGGCTGTCCTGTTCCCAGCACAGCGCTTTCTCATGGCAGGATTTGCACAGTGCAAGCTCACATCTGGTAATAAGTAACAGGGAGCAGAGACCAGGACAGGGAGAAGAGGACAGGGACGTGAGGACAGGGACTCTTTGCTCTCCCTGCCCACCTCCCAACACAGCAAGCACGGTGTTCCCAGCCCTGGCACAAGGACAGAGGCTGCTGGAAGTGACACATGCCAAGGCAGTTAAGTCCAACTGGAACAGCCTCCCACACTTACACTTTATCCTTACACCAGAACCTGTTGACCACGAAAGCGATGGCCACCAGGACTAGAAACACAACCACTGCGATGACTCCCTGTGACCATGGCTGGAGGCTGCCCCGGGCTGCAGGGAAACAACAGGACATGTTAGAAATTCATCCTCAGGCTTTATCTGCCGAGCTTTTCCCATCCAGCTTCAGCAAGGTCCAGCCCAGAGCTTGATCCTGCAAAGCTGAGCAGAACATGTTGCTGTCAATTCAGGCAGGCTTACCTGGGAGATAGCAATGAAATAAAGTGCAAATAACAGCTGTTTTGCAGGTGTTTGCATGTGCAGTGTGATGCCCCATATATACTGACATATACATACATATACATATATTTACATACACCATGGGGTGCTGGTGACTCTGTGACAGGGGAAGAAAGGGCTGAGGGACAAGGAGACAAGAAAGGAAGGAGAATGTTTGCCAAGGGAATGCAGGCAGAGGAGTTTCAGCAAACTGTTTATTCTCCATGCCCAGATGCCACAGATAGCACTCCCAAGATATTTTCCAAATACTGACTGGTAAAATAAGGATCCCATAACAGGGACAATGTAAAATGTGGTTGTCACTCTCACAGCAAACAGTTGTGGATTTTGGTAAAATGCACCATTCAACAAGTTTCCAGATCAGCAAAGGGGTTTGTGACAGAAATTAAAGGCTGATGCATTCAGAGGAATAACCTCAGCACAAAGGCCAGGCAGGGCTGTAGGGGGGTGATGGGGCACTGGGAGATGACCTGGATATCCCCATTTCCCCCAGGGGTGGGACAGACTCACAAGTTCATTTTTCTCTATCCAGACCTAAGCAGGAATCCAGCCATGGGTGGGAAGGCTGTGAGACAGTCCTGGATGTGGGAAGAATGCAAGGGCAGGGCGATGAGAAGAGGAAACCTCGTCCCAGCCCTTGCTGGGATGGCTGCTCCTTGCTTCCCACTGCCTTTTGGACAATGGAGCATTCAGATGAAGTCAAACCCATCCTTAAGTGCTGTCACATCAGCTCCAAAGGACACGTCGTTCACACAGCCACATCCCTTTGAGATTTAATTGCTATTTATTCAGACCGGCTTTTCCTCATCTGCTGATCAAAATATCAACCCTTGCACATCAGCGTGGTCCCTCTGCACGGGCAGATGGGGCAGGTGGAGGATGATTCCTGCCGGCTCCGGCATCAGCCTGGGAACACTCACACCCAGACCTGCCCTCTGACACCTGCAAGGCTGAGCTGCCCCAGGATGAGAAATTGGTACTTCAGTCTCACTGGGGAACTGTACGCCAGCTGAGCACTTCCTCTGTCTCTCAGGAGACAAACCTCTGCTATAAAAGAAAATAATCTTGACTAGCAGTAATAAAAGTAGGCTGCGTGTCCCACACGTGCAAACTCCTCTGCCACAGCGAGCTTCACACTGGCTCTGCTGCTAGCAGCTCTCCTCTCCTCTCCTCCCTCTGATTCTGGGGAGGGGGATTGTCCTTTGGTAAGACCCCCAGCTCCTTGAGTTTTTACTGAAAGAGACTTTTATTTAAAAAATAATAAAACAACAACAACAAAACCCCAAACCAAAGCTCTTTTCCTCTTGGAAGTGAAATCAGCCCATCCAGCTGACTCACCAGCAGTGCCAGTCTGGAAAGCAGTGGCACTCCTGGGCAAGGGGCTGTGAGAGAAGCCCTGAATAGCATCTCTCAGCCCACTGTCCCCACAGAGACATTTGCCATGTTTACTGCAAGGTCCCGGGACAGAAACTCAACGAGGAGGAATTCAGACGGAAATTCCCTCTTGTATCAGCGTATTTCGACTGAAATACCATTGTATCAGCAGCAGCTGGTGGTGGGAGCAGGGGGTGATGGCACTCAGGGGTGGTGACAGTGGGGAAGAGAAGGTTTGGTCCCCTGCTGCCCTGCCTGGTGGGCAAGGATGCTCCTGCCCTGCTGCCCACCATCCTCGTGAGTGCAGCCCCAAACACACCTAGTGCCTCCTGGCTGAGCTTTGCTGTCTTTGCATCTGCCCTCCCTCTGCCCTTGGCTCTTGGCCACATTTATTTATTAGCTGTAGCTTATTTTACCTGCCAGACCCAGGGTTTCCAGCACAAGCCCAAGAGGGAGTGGTAAGGTCCAGCCCTTCTTGAGGTTTCTGCTGGAGTTAAGGGAGTTCAAGGTCAACCAGGGAATGAAGTCAGCAATGACTTAAACTGCCAAATTTGCATTTCGTGATCTTCCAGCAAAGGAGAGGAGAAGATAAGTGGTAGGAAATCTCCTTGGAACAACCATGCTCAGGAGGTACTGGATGTTTTTGCAAGCGAAACTTCACTCAGTTGGCTGTTTCTACCAGATTCCAGAGCATCCAATGCCAAAAGGAAAAACACCAAACTAAAATCAAGGAGTTCTGACTTTGAGAGACTGTTTGAGGGCCTGGCTGCAAGGGGAGATAAGGGTGGTAGGGCAATGGCAAATGTCTCTGCGTCGGGCTGCAGTACCCACTGGGGAACTTGCATGGGCATAAGAAAGGAGGAATGGGAACCAGGCAGAGGCAAGAGCTTGGTAGGATCTTCCCGGGGAGCAGTTGTGTGGATCCCAGCCCTGAGGGGCACTGCCTGGCTGGAGTGCCACCAAGCACACCTTGCTGCCCTGCCAGGAGGGATGGCTGAAAGGATGAGTCTCATCTGTGGAAACAGGACTGAGTTCCCGGAAAAATGCTTTACCGGGGATGCCCCTCCCGGGACAGCCCTTCCCTCAGGCTCTGCCACCTCCTCTCTGTTTCACCCCATGGTAATGATGGGGTTTTCCCTCACAAACAAGATCTTCTGAGTTAAACTAAGCAATGTGGAATCTGCAGCCCTGGCAGACGTGTGTCCACATATCTACAGCTACAAACCAGCCCAAGGGAAGTGCCAATGCCAAAATAAGCCCGTGCATTTGTTACAACTCCATTTCCATACTCCACAGCTAATTTGTAGTCACAGACCTGCTTTTTAATACATCTTCCCTGAGTACTTGGAGAGCTTTGACTGGCCTGTCTTAAAAAGTCTCTGAGGAAGCTGTGCCAGGCTCTGAATCCTCATTAAAGGGTTTCTTGTTTTTCACTCTTTCCAAGCAACAGCAAAACTTTCAACCCTGCTGACAATGGACACCTCAGATTGTTAAATCCTCAGCAAGTTGGTAAACAAACACAGGAAGAGCGGTCAGGGCTGGGGCATCAGAGGGAGAAAGGGGGAGGGAATTTTCCGGAACTTTGGCAGCACCAGAAGAGTTTTAATTGCTCCTCATTATTTCTAGCATTAGACAAACCCTTCAATGAATTTCCTAAAATTAATACCCTAGCCATAGGAAGTTTCTCTATTATGTCTTTGGGAAGAGAACAGGAGGGCAATTTGCAGAGGAAAATATTTGCTCCCTCTCCTCAGCAATGATCAAAATTACAGATTAACAGGAGAATCCATGAGCTCAGGGAGCGAGCCAGCACAACACTTGCCCAAGGATAAGAGCGAGAAAAAAGAAAGAAAGAAAAAAAAAAGCCTTAAGGAAACAGATTACTCATCTCAGGGCACAGTCCTACCAGAGGTAAATCAAAGCTTTATCTCCATGCAAGCAGGTGAGATAAACCTCAGGCGGCAGTTTCAGCCTTCAGGAAAACAGGTAGAAAGTCTCCATGTCCCAGCTCCAGCAAAACCTCTCAACCCACCGGGCACCCACCCCTCCTGATGTGGAGCTGGAGCTAAAGATTAGGCAAGAGCTGGGATGTGTTTTCTCTTCCCAAGAGGCTCTTGCAGAGTTGTCCCTTGTCCCCCACCAGGCAGCTCCCACCCGCCCGGGGCTCAGCATACCTTCCTGATTTCCCTTGCGCGCTTCTCAGGGGTGCCAGGCAGCTTCCAGCACTTACCTTCCTGGCAGAAGACAGGCTCCAGCTGGAGGAGCAGTCCCAGGAGGAGGAGGAGGAGGCAGCGGGCAGGCATGGTGGCAGCAGGGCCGGGAGCTCCCGGGATGCAGAGGAAGAGCCGGGCGCTGCACTTGGGCACGGCGCCCTCCGGCAGGAATGAGAGCCTGGTCAATTATCAAACACCTTAACGAGGGAGGCCGATGCTCGCACCTGGTTGTTCAAATCCTGCTGCGGGAAGGGGCGGAAGGAGGTGCCTCTTTGCTTTCTCCCGCGGAAGCTGGCGGGGAATTTGTGGCACGGTGACTTGAACCTGACAGTCCCCTTAGGAAGGGCGTGGAAGGGAACTCAGGCACTAAATACTTGCATCGGCCCAGGAGGGAAAGAAAACATCCAAATGGGTAAAATCTTCCCCAGTAAAGCTGTGGTTCTTGGGAAACGTGGTGTCCCCCAAGTCCCCTTCCCCAGAGGAGGACAGTGGGAGGGAGTCCAGGGATGCCTCCGCTCTGACATCCCTTCCCACCCTCTGAGACCCCCACTCACTTGCCCTTTTCTTTCCAGCAAGTGACACTAGCCCAGCAAAACACATCTGTGACTTGAAAACATTAATTTAATATACCAGACTCAGTGCTGGGTACCACCTCTCACCTCTTCCCACGCCTTGTTTAATGGTGAGACTTTTAAACAGAGCAAACCCAGCCTTCATTTTATTGAGTCTCCAGGACTGTCTCCAAAATTTTTTCGACACCAAAAGAGGTAGAAAGACCTGAAAACCTGCAGCAGACCGCAAGTCTCATCCTTCACATCAGCTCTGTAGACGCTGCAGGACAGAGAAGGTTGCAGGTCCCAGGTTAGGCAGTTTTCCAGCCCATGCCAGGTTGCATGTCTGGCAAACCCACCCCACAGGAAAAAGAAAAGATATTTGGCTTCACAGCTGAGAAACTTCCATTAAGTCCTGAAGGAAATTTTAAAATTGTGAGCCAGGGGTTTCATCATCACTCTTCTTGTGGTGTGACTTGTGCGTATCTGTAAGCCCAGCCACTGAGCATCCCCCTCTGCAGCACCTGAGTCCCCAGCCTCTGGATCTGGTGATTCCCCCTCCAGGGACCCTGCCTGTGTGCTCCATTCTGAGGAGCAAATAACACTTTACCCACATGGAACACATGCTCGGGAATGTGCAGCACCCTCAGGAATACACACCCACTGGAGGAGAACTGCCCTCCTTCATCTTGACTTTTTACCCTATATTTACAATAATGTCATTTATCCTGAAGACAAACCAGAGCTGAATTGAGCTGTAAAAGATCAAAGGCCAGTTCCCAACTGTCCCCACATTCCTTTCCATGGCCAGGTCCCCACTTGCAATGTGGGATAATCCCATTCCCAATCACACTACTTTTCACTTGTGAACTCTCTGCGGCAGGAACTTTCCTGCTGCACCCTGGGCAGGGAAGTGTCACAGCAGGGGCTGGTCCATAATAAGGCCCTGTTAAAGCAATTAATCATCTTACAGAGGAAAAGGAATGGCTTGTGAAGAAGTAAAAACGAGAGTGAACTTTGGGTTCCCCATGACTTGCTTCCACGTTATCTGGGAAAGCATGCAGAGCTTGCCATCTTTGCTGCCTGCCTGTTGCTTGTTTCTTAGCAAAAGCCTGGCAAAAACAGCCTGGCTGTTCAGAGCAGAAGGCTTTATCAGCAGATCAGAAGTCCCGGAGAAGCCGGTCCTGCTGCTGGGAAATTCAAGGTCTGAGACATTCTGCTATTGCTCTGCGCTCCCCAGTCACGCCTGGGGCTGTGGCGTGGGGCTCCTGCTGCTCCACGTGTGCTCAGGTTCTCTTACCACCCCAGGGCTCTGCCCAGCCTAGCTCCAGGCACTCTGGGCTGTTTTTCCGAAGACTGGGATGTCTCAAGGATCCACCCACATGCTCTGATGTGTTGGGGTGATAGGACGTTTTAGACCCTGGGATGTAGGCAGGGCTCTGTGTCTTCCAGACAGGGGTCTTGCTGGCGGTTCCACCCTGAGGAGCAGATAACTCTTAACCAATTACACATTCCCACATTTATATGAAATGTAAGAAAATTCAATGATTTAATCGTTTTGGGCTTGCTGATGAAGCCACTCACTGCTTATCTCAAAGCTCCCTTGTACTCTTGTTTGGCCCCTGGCAGCTATTAGGAAGGTATGAGCCTTTGTGGCAAAGCTCCCATGGCACCTGCTTGGTTGCATATCCCTGGGTCTGGCCGGGGGAGAATGAGAGGCAGCAGCCTGCTTGCAGGGGCAAAGTCTGAAATTGCAACAAATAATTTGCCAGCCAGGTTCTCCTTTTGTCATCCTGGCGGTGGCTCGGGAGATGCAATGACCAGGAGCTGTGTGTTTCTGCTGCAATGTGCTGGAAATCTTGCTGTCTGTCTCATTTAAGCCTTCAGCATCACCCAGCCATGGTGAGTCAAAGCCCTGCAGATCCACTTTACAGGTGAGGGAAACTGAGGCACAGAAGGACAAATCACCTTGGCAGCATTTAGTCAAAAACACGTGGAGCCAGAGCTCAGTCCTCTCTCAAGGACCCATATGATCTGCTGCCTGTACAACAGATCTTGCACGATGCAGGGATGGGAATTTCAGGCTTTACACTGATGTCCTCCAAAAATTGGTGATGATTTCCACTAAAAAATATGTAATTTTTAATAAAAATTAATATTTTCTCAAAGTAACATTCCTGGATGATACATCCCAAAGCACAGATGCCAGCTCCTCTTTGAAAAACATTGTAGGACTCTGTGTTTTAATGGAAATTGTTTTTCTTTCTCCTTCGCTTCCTTCCTCCCTCCTTCCTTCCCTCTTTTATCATCTCCATTTCCTCCCCATCTCCCAGATAGAGCCATAAAAATTAAAAAATAGTATAGGAGAGAAAACCTGTATGTCCCCTACTGAAGAGATTGTATTTTACCTAGAAAAGTAATTATAAATTTGTTACATTTCAACAGTTGCTACAAAACATAAAAAACTCTAACAGAAAAAAAAACAAACCGAAAAACACCCCAAACACCAAAGAAACCAAAAACCAAACCAAAATAAAAAACAATTCCAATTTTTAATTACTTGTTTCTTTTGACATTTGCCATCCAAACCAAATATTCCTTGCTTGTGCCAGAATTCTCTTGTTTCCCATTGACACTTGTCTTTCAAAGCCTGTCTGTTATGGATGCTGCCAGGAGAGAACCATGATCTACAACCACTGTGAAAAGGGCATTTTCTTGGCCCAGTGTGCCAGTGTGGATAAAAGGCAGCAGGAAAAAGCAGCTCCTGCTCAGGATTTTCATCCACCACCGATCTGTACTCCACTTCTCTTTAAAAATACCTTTCAATGCGATATATTTTCCCTCAAGGTCTGCTCAGTGGCATCACTGCAGCCCGTGGGTATTTCATGGGACCCCCTGGATGATATTTTTTAGGCCAGTTGATTTTGGCACGGGTCCCTGGGCAGCATTCATGCCCTCCTCTGCCTGTGCTGGGGCCTGTTGCTGCTGCTCCCTACACCTAAGGGCAGCAATGGGCTCTCTCCTCCATCCATTGTCCCCTCTGAGCTCTCTGCTCCTCTGTCCTCTGACAGCACACTCACACCAGCCTCAGCCCCACAGACCTGGGAAATTAGGCTGAGAAAACACCTACCTGAGCTCCCCCGCCTTGCCCTGGGCTGGAAGGAATCAAACTAAAAATCCCTGAAACAAGGAGAAAATCCACCTGCCTCTGCTCTGCCTTATTGCTGGGGGATGAGCCTACATCCATGGTTCCCTGTGGCTCTTGCATCTGTTCAGGGGGCATATTGCACCCCTAATCACCTCTGAGTGTGGGGGAAAGCGCTGCTGTGTTGCTGGAGTGGCAGATAGGAAGGATCCCAACCTGTGGTGCTCAGAAAGGGAGAAAGGAGCTGACTTTGCTCTGGATATTCCCTCCTGCCCAGAGATATCGAATGGAATGAATAATTTGCTATCCGATCATCTCTAATCTTCATCCCATAAAATCAGCAGCAAGCTGGGAGGGTTTTTGAAGCCTCCAGCTGCATTTGCTGATAAGACATGAGGCAGGAAAGATTGGAAGCCCATAAAAATGATAATCTCAGGCTGCAGTGTAACTTGGTGGAAGGGTTTTCTCCCATCCTTTCATTAGGGATGGATTTCATGATCTTCCTTAAATAAAAACAAGCCTTCTCACGAGGAATCTCCCACCCGAAAACTGATTGCATCGTCATTAGGAAATAGGAGACCAAGAAGCCAGAAAAAATTAGGTGGAGCACAGCTGAGCACAAGACTGGGGCCAAGGGGTGGGAGGAGAAGAGGGGATTGGAAATAATTTCTGAACACAGAGAGAATCTTGAGGCATCGGGGCTCTACCTGGGAGAGTCAGGCACTGGCACTGTGTCAAGCTGCGGGGCACGAGCCTGACCATGAGCCTGGCTGTGGAGCAAAGCCTCATCCTCCTCATCTTTCACCTCCTTGGCGTGAAGAGAAATACCATGTCCCATTTCAATGTGGTTTGTTACAGCATCCTCTTCACTGGCCCCAAATTCAGTGAATCTGGAGAGAATGGGGAAAGTGAAAAACCCAACTCATCAACCATTCATATGTGAATCTCAACAAAGATGGGTAAAGGAGGAGAAGGAAAAGGTAGCTGGCTTGGTGGAGGTGGACAGTTTCAGGAAATCATTATTTCAGATGCCAGAATAGGAGAAAATTAAAAGTGTAAACTATAATCAGATGTTGAGTTGCTTTTCTTCAGCTAATTGAAATAATGTTTTCTCTGCTACCCACCACTCTACCCCTTTCAGATGCTAATCCCTATCAAACATGGACTTACAATTACAAATTCATAGGCATTTTTCCCAGGAGCAGAAATTGCTTTGCCCTGTAACCTCTAAGATGAGGTCTTAATAGGAATTCACGAGCAGTCTCTGGTAAAGCTTCATTAGCTGGAGAGAATAGACAAGGGCAAGTTGCAGTGCTCCCTAACCACTCTAGGGAAAAATTAATTTAAATTACTTTGTAAAGTAACAAGGCCAGATAATGTGTTTCCTTCTTGGATTATTGTTTTCCAACACCCTAATGTGCGGGCAGATTAGGTTACTTTGCCTGACTTGATGGTGGTCCGTGCTGAGTTGTGATTTATGGAGAGCAGAAGCCTTTGGGAACACTGACCCCTTGGGCCAGAGCTGGATGGAGTCGGGATGAGCACCCGGCTGGATCTCACCAGGCTGGGTTGCTTGGAGGCTGTTGGGGAGACAGGGGCAGCCACCTCCAGCACAACTTCAACACAGCCTAGAAGAGAGTCCTGGCTATTGAAGGGGACGCTGCAGCATTTCCCTGGTTGAGAACTGATCCAAAAGTCCTGCTGCTTTGTTAGATTTGTTTCCTGGAGGCAAAATCCTGAGCGATGCTGAGTCCCAGGTTCCCAAGGGCTGGGGCAGCGTGGAAAACCTCTTCCAGAACTCCCTCAGCAAAGGTACTGCATGGGGCTGATTCCCAACCAGCTAAAACCTAAAATGCACTAAAATATTCTGCAGCCCCAGGATGGAGGGGGCTGTGATTTCATATACGCCCTCCAGCCCTTGCCAAGCCCCCCCAAAAGGAGCTATAACTCCCTTCCCCTGGCACCAGGCTGGGTGCTCTTCATGCTGGTGTGGGTTTATGGAGCTCTGCAGCGAGCCAAGCGAGGGGCTGTGGGAAGATGTGGTGATAAGGGCTTGGCAGAGGGGCTGTGACTCTTCTCAGCACCCTGGACTCGCAGCCGGACTTCAGAGGGCACTGCCAGCTCCTGGCATTATTAACCTGAGACTTGTCACACAGAATGGGCCAGTCTGGCCAAATCCTCAGGGCATCTGAGCATCATTCAACAAGGAGACAAAGAGTTCAACAGGCCTTAGGGCAACAAACAGCACTGATCATCTCAGCTGATTAAATAGGTTCCCAGCTGATGTGGGAGTCCTAGGAGACCAATCTGAAGCTGGGAAGATTTATGGACAGCTACCTGAATTGGAGAGGGAATGTATTGATTTTATCCCTGGCTTCTGAAGGAGATCGCTGTTGTTTTTCAGAGCAAAGACAGGGCTGGTGAGAGATGCATCGAGACAGAGGGATAGATAGGTAGAGAGAGGGAAGCATGGACAGAATTACACCCCTTCTGATCATTTTCTTATCTCCATTAACCGAGGGAGGATAGAAACCCCATGGCACTCAGACCTACTTTCTGATATTCTCCTATCAAAAACTGCAACAGTTCAAAATGAGATTATAATCCCCAAGGTTGAGCTTTTATGTCATCTCAGCTTCTGTAGTCACTTGAATTTCTTTCATCTCCATCAGCAACCCACAGTTGTCCAAGCTTTGACAAATCCTGGACCTCTTTTGCTGGTGACAAGTCCTGTGTTTTGGTAGCTCCAAGCACAATCAAGTGCGCCCTTGAGTCTTCTTAATTTCCTCTCTCACAGCAGGCAGGACCAGCCTCCCAGAAGGCAGAGGAGCATCAGTAAAGTCCATGTTCCATGAGAAAGACAACCCTGCATGACTGTCTAGGTCCCCAGTGGGTAGAGAAGAGTCTGATTTCAGTAGGGCACCCCTGTTCAGCACCATCTGAGGAAGGTGATTTTCTTCCTTCAGACCCACAGCCTTACTGGGGCAAAGGAAGGGCCCCAGGCAGAGTGAGGAGTATCCCCAACACAGGAGATCCGCCTGAGCATCCTTCAACCCTGGGGTTCAATCAACCAAAGCCCTGCCAGCAGGCACCAGCCCCATCTATTTCCATGCTCATCAGCAAAGGCAGCAGATTTTCAGGTGGCATCTCTCTCCTCTTCCTTCTCAGCACAGGGTTTTTGCCTGGAATATGAAGGGAAAAAAATAACAGGGCCATCGGCAGCAAGTGAAATGAATCTAATAACCTCCACTTCTTTTCAACGAGCTCCAGTTGTTGCTTTACAAGTGTACTCCAACCCTGGCAAGTGCCAAACAAAAGCTCCCCTCTCCTTCTCCGTGCCTGTTAAACAGCCTTTTTATTTCAGCGAGCTGCATCTGCTGGGTGGCAGCCGTGATTACCATAACACTGGGGCAGGATTTGGCCTGGGTGCTTCCCCCTCCATCCTGCAAGAGGCGGGAGCGTTGGGCTGGTAGAAAAATAAAATGAGAAATAAAGGGCGGGGAAAAAAAGATTGAATGCATGAAGTCACTTTTCTGGCTGCCACCCAAGCAAACAGATGCAGGTAATGGAGAACATGGGAAAAATCACATCGTCGTCTCCTCTGAGCAGTGGCTTCTGTTCCTGGGGAAGGCAGTGGGAGGGACATGGAAAGGTCAGAGGGATTTCATGTGAATTCGAGGGCTGAAAGAGGCATTTCTCGAAGTATATCGAAGTTAGGGAGGTTTTCGTGGACCTTAACCCATTCCTGAAGCCTTGAAGGCTGTCGGCTCCACCACGATGCTACTGCAGCCTGGCTGAGTACCATGAGATGGGGACGGGGATCCAGGGCTCCTGCGGGAGGGACAGGAATGACACGAAAGGGCTGAACAATGCCGAACTGCGCTGTTGTGCCGCAGCAGCTCAGAACAGGCTGCATTCGGATCCAGCCCTGAGCAGGTTTTGAGGACAAAAGGTGAAGACCCCTGAGAGATGCTTTTGCCTGGGACTGAGGAGGAGAGGCTGTTTCCAAGACTGGGCGGGACTTTAATTAGAACTCAATAAATAGCAGGGCATTTGCACAGCCATCGGCGCTCCCACTGGGAAGTGTGAGTCTTCCCAGGGCCACCTCTGCTGAAATCCCAGGAGACTCGGCAGCCTGTGCTCCTCTGCCAGAGCCAATGGGGAACTGATGACCGCAGGCACAGAACACACTGCCCTCACTTTCCAGGGAGTGGGAACCTGCAGACAGCACTGAGACCTCCAGTGCCTGGCTGAGCTGTGGGGAACACCAGCTGCCCCAAACGTCTCTCTACCTTTCTACCCCAGAATACAAAATTTTACAGGAAAATAGCGAGAGTGTTCAAATATAGTTGGTTTAACACAATGATTGTTGATCTGTGGTAACATCAGGAAGACCTGTAGAAGGTGGAAGAGAGGAAAAGGAGAGAGAGAAAGGGAGAAGGGGAGAAGGGGTGAGATGGGAAGAATGGGGATGAAAGAGAGGAGAGGAGAGAAAAAAGGAAAAAAGAAAAAGGAAAAAAAGGGAAAAAAGGAAAAGGAGAAAAAGGAAAAAGGAAAAAGGACAAGAAAGGAAAAGAGGAAAAAAGAATAAAGAAAATGAAAATGAATAGAGCAAGGGAAAAGTAAAAGGAAGAGGGCAAAAGACAGTTTTAACACACTTTATGTGGAAAACACCGAGGAAACCTTAAAGCCCGTTGTTACCAAATGCGCGCTCCCGGCGCTGCGCTCCCGCGGGGCCGCTCGGGGCGGCGCGGGGCGGGAAGCGGCGCCCTCTGGCGGCCGCGGGCGGG
>WBMZ01014410.1:0-41811 GCA_013400975.1 Atrichornis clamosus
AACCAGGCTGTGCAAACCCAATAGATCAGCTCTTCTCTTTTTAGACTTTTTCACCTGTAGGAAAAAAAGCCTGTAACTCTGGGGTGCTTTATTCCTGCAGTTTTCTGTTTATGACAGACCCACAGCATCAACATCTGTCCTGTACTGGGTAGCAGAAATTAGTCTTACTAAAATTTCTCTCCAAATACTGTAGATAGGTCATGGCTATTTCTGTGGACCAAGCCTGCATTTTGCCCCTGCTTTCTGGCTACAGATGCCATTGCTGGAGATCAGAACTTTTGGGAAGAGCAGAAGACTTTACTGTTCCCTGAACAGCTAGAAAGTGGCAACGGACTTTGCAGAGGCTGGCAACAGGATAGTGCTTCCTGCGAAATTCTTGAGATGCCGGCTGGGGTAATGCCAACCTTGTGACTGGGTCTGCCATGGTTTATGGAGCTGCTGCAAAAATATGGGCAAGAGGTGACGTGTGAAAAGGGCTCCAGACTCACCAAGGCTGGAGTCACAGTAAAGGCAATGAGATGTACTGATGTGAGGACTAGCTGAGGAAAAACAAAATGTGCCTTGCACACCCCCATGCATTGCAAAGCGGTATGTTTTGGAACTGATGGCATTGCAGGACATTTTATATGTTTTACGTGGCAGGTAATTTGCAGTGCTTTCAGGGTCACTGAACAAGACAACATGATCTGGGTCAAGTGCTGTCCCCTGCTATTGCAAGCCCACTGTCATTCAATCCCTATTGTAAACTGATCAGTTTCTTCATTTCACGACAGGAAACAAAGTCTTGAGATTTCAATGAATATCATTTCGTGAAGTTTTGGTTTATTTGCACTTCATTCCATTCCATTTAACTGTTTTCACTTCATTTCAGAATTTTCTTTTTTATCAATTTCATTTCATGTCATTATATTTCCTTTCCGGTCTTTCCATTTCACCTCATTCCTTGATTCCTCATTTCATTTCCTTTCATGAAAAGAAACTTCATTTCGTGAAAGAAAATGAAATCAAAACCAAATACCAAAGTATTGAGGGTATGTTAGCTACATGGTACAGGCCACCCTGCGTAAGGGTTCACCTGTGCACCTTATGGGCAGCACAAAATGACCAGTCCCAGAGTACCTAAAGAATGCCCTCTTAGTGGACAGTCCTTTGTCTGTCCCCACAGTGATCCAATTGAGATGAGAACTCCCTCCAGAGTAATCTCCAGGGGTACTCAAGACAGTCCTTGACTCAATGGGTCCCGCAGCCAGGCAGAGAGGGTCCCATTGGGGGTGCCAATTCTGAAACAAAGAAATTGCTCACCCCGAGATTTGATGGATGTTAAGGGGCATTCTTTATTAGCAGCGCTGGGGTCGCACTGGGTTTTTCTCTTCTGTGAGTGCTCCCAATGAAATAGTGATTTCAAGTAGTTTATATTTACAAAGTTATTACGTATTCATAGTTTTCCTGGATATGTTTTACTTACACACCTATTTTTGTAGTTATTTGTTACGATTTACGGTGTTTTGCTGCCATTTACTGTCCTTTTGTAAGAGCACAGTCCTTATAGTGGTCATTTACTTCTGCACATGCTCACTTGTTATCTTGTTTGCAAACTGAAGGCTGGTTCTTTTTGTTATTCTTTCATATTGTCCTGGCTTTACAGTCTTAAAGGTTGGTTATTGATTTGCTGCTGGTCTATTTTAAGTAATATATATATCCTGTCTACTTACAAAGGCATTACCCTTTCTCCTGAATATCTGCTGGCTAAACATAATTTATAGATCCTGTTTTGAACAATGCAAAGAAATTATTCAGCATATGCTAATATGTTTTCTGAATAGCTGTTAATTCCTGGTTAAACATAATCTATAAATCTTGTTTTTTAAATATCATCCCCTTTATCTTTGCTATGCAATAGGGAAAAAAAGCTCTTAAAAACATTTTCTTCGTTAATTACAGATTTAGCTACATGAGAAATCAGCAATTCTCTTTCAAAACCATGATTCATGGCATCATTCTTTGCTATCCTTCTTACTTCCCCACCCCAACACTGAAGCTGGAAGGGACCTCTGTCAACCACCTAAGCCCAACCACCCACTGAAGAAGGCTCAGCTACAGCAGGCTCCCTAGACACGTCAGTATCTTCAAGAATGGAGACTTCACAACCTTTCCACACAACCTGGGCCACTGTTTAAGTGCCCTTCATAATGGAAAAGTATATTCTTATGTTGATAGAATTGCCCACGTTTCAATTTACATTCAAATGTTAAGTTTCTAAGACAACAGTATTACTGTACTCTTGGGAAAAAAACCCCACGACAATAAGGACAAGTATGACCATGAAAAAATCAAAACATGTGTGACTATATGTCTGTATAACTTTCTTCTCATACAGAATGCATTATGTAAAATTTTCAGCGTAACATTAAAGGAAATGACAAGTGGAAGAATGGCAATTATTTTCTTTAATGAAGAAAATATGATTTGTAACCTTGAAAGAGTAACTTTTTGATCCAGTCTGGAGGACTAAACCCAAGCTTTATACAGATTTGCAGCCAACCTCTGAGGTTTTCATGTACAACCAAATACTTCAGGCAGCATGTTTAATTTGGGAATTTTCACTGGTTTCCATTTTAGAGACTCATGTTTACATTCAAATTTTAAAGAATAAAAAAGATACAAAGCTTACAGATCAAAGAACTTGCCACCCTCTGTGCCAACACTAAAACATTCTTTTGCTTTCTCTCTGTATAGTACAAGAACAAGAAGCCAAGGATTACGTGATTAATTTGGTTTCTTTTCTATTTCACGAACCCAACGCTCAACAGTAATGTACGAGTTTTGAGAGGCATTTTATTTAGACAACTGAAAACAGTTAAACATTCAGAAGCAGCATACAATGAAACAAAACCCAAACAAAATACTTTTAAGTACATAATCCCTTCTTTTCAATTAGAGCCAATTCTTCCAACTTTGAAGGAAAAAAAAAAAGATAAAAGCCATTGTATCTCTTCTCTGTAATAAAGAAAACACACTACAATGAGTCTAATTGAAATTGGAGAGACTGGATCTTGGCTTGCACACTTCTTTGAAAAGACAGTAGGCAGTTATGCCAAAAAGACAGCAAAACTCTACTACTTGTCTTTTGAGTTTTTATTTGGATGCTCAGTTCTCTTACAGACAACACCTAGCCAGTTCCACTGCATTCTCATCAATTACTGCCCATCTTTGCCTCACGGAGAGAGCGCACTCTGGAAGGCTGCTGTTTGTCACTGCTCACTTGATTTAGTCTCGCATGTCCATGTGTCACATAACAGTTGCAGTAGTCAGGCTTTAACTTCAGGAGTTGAGCTGTACACTGTATCTGAGTTTTCAGAGGCAATCTCTTCTGCAACTAAATAAAAAGGACGTTAGTTAACTTCACTTTAGATATATAAACCAAAGAAATGTTGCAGGGATTGCTTAAAGACCAGTTCAGTTTGTTTTCCCATTCAACCTGATCCAACTATTCTACCCCTTTTGTTCTGCCTGCACAGCTCCAGTCACCAGTCTGACACTTACCACATGATCACTGTCAGGCAAATACATTCAAAGATTTTTTCAAAAGAGTGAAAAATACCAGAAAGTACTTGAGGGAAACTACCTCTTTCATACTAAAGAATGCTATCATCTGACTGATCTTTCAACACTTAGCCAGTTGAAGCTGACAGTTCAGTTCATTACCTATTTCCTCCTCTGCAGTTCCTGGAAGGGTAGTCCTTGCTTTTGCTGCTTCTGCATTCTCCTCTTCTGTAGAGGAGGAGGAGAAAAACAAACTGTGAATACCTTCAGTTCCACCCACTCACTCAAAAAACAAAACCAAAAACCAACTCATTTCCATGTAATTCAGTGTTGAGAAATGCCTGGGCAAGCAATTCTATTCATGAACATTCACTTGTGGTTATTGCTTTCCTCTCTCCAAGCTGAAAGAACCAAAGTACAATATAAAATAAAACTACCATCCACACTTCTTTCTAGAGGTTAGCTCTTTCAGAATTATAAAAGTGGTATTGCGTATTTCTCACTCTTTAACATAAAAATACATCAGACTATTTGCTAAAAATATCCACAAAGTGTCTATATTCAAAAAGCTTACAGGTATGATGTTAATTGCTGACATGACAGCTACAAAAATACATCCTTAAATCTAACAGCTATGAGAGGATATAGAAACCCTCAAAATACAGGAGTTACTGTAAGAAATTCAATGTTTACCACTAATGATAGATATTCCTTAAAAAGCACACACAGAATAGCCAAGTTTCAGCAGGACCAAGCGCACACTTACCAGGAACTACACACTTCCAAAGACCATAGGTTTTCCCTACTGTTGTCTGCCACAGCCTTAGTGTGCCATCCTCAGAGCCACTTGCATATAACTCTCCATCAGGGCTAAATCTCACGCAGTGAATTGGACCAAAGTGCCCTTTGTAAGATTCTGTAAGGGAACATGTCAAGACCATCAATTTCAAGTTTCAGCCAACAACTTGAATTATTAAGCACGAACTGATCAGTCTCTGATACAAAACAAAGCTTCCATGACTTGGTGTATCATCAGTGTTTACTTTAGGTAAGATATTAATGTTTCATTAACTGCAAGAAAAAAGGTGCTTAGTTATTTTAGACAAAGCTACAAAGCAAGCCAACAGCACAGAATATACAGGCTCTATTTCTTCAACCATTCATGCCACAAACATACAATTATAAATGACAGGATCACAAAAAACTCAAAAGTATGCTTTTTTGAAATAAATTTAGCCAGCACATACCACATTTTTCATTAAGTTATGTAGCTGACATACCTAATGAATAGTATGACACTGAACATACAGCTATTGCAGCAATACAGAATGAAAATTTTTTAAAAATAGGTGCAGAGTGGTTGAATGGAGGTTTTAATTAGTTCTAGAATAATGTTAGGTATACTGAGACAGCAAAAAATCCGTAACTGATAAAATACACTTTTTCATCATCCTTTTGCACAGCATGCTATGCTAAGACCTTGAGTACAACAGTTTCGTTTCCTAGTAATTATTTCATTAATACCTATTTCAGAACTCCTTTTTGATTATAGGAAACAAACATACCTAATTCTTCTCCTGTATTATAGTCATATTTATAGAGTTTAAAATCTTCACCACCTGCAACCAAACATTCTTTCGCAGGGTGAAGTGATGCAGAATTGATTGTAGCAGGTGCTTCAAATGATTTAATCTGCTCTAGACTGAGGGAGAAAAGTTTGTTAAGAAAGTTCTTCTAAAAAAAAAATCCTGAGAGCAAAGAGACTGTGATTCTACTTAACTCATTTTAACAGAAATAGAATACAACCCCACAGGGTTTCTGAAACAAGTTTTAATACTTGCAAATCATGCTTGTCAAGTTAGAAACGAGTTTAGAATAAGCAAAAGTTCACACTTTCAGGACCACTTTCTGGAATATGTTTAACCATGTAACTTGCTTTCTTAAGACATCATAGAGATGTCCTACATAACTAGTTCTCTCAAAAGCACTGAACTGAACCCTGGCTGAAACTTATTTAACCACAATTACAATTAGTGTGAAATACAAAAATGGCATCAAACCCTTGCAGTCTAGCATCTTACAGACTTTTAGGGTTCACTATTTTGTAAGAGGACAGTTGTTTCACACTCTGGCTCTGACAAGATGGCAAAGATGTCCACTGATGCCAGTTTTGACAAAGGGGTGATTCTGGCCTTGAACAATCAGTTTTCACCCACAACCAAGCCCATTGCTCAGCCTGTGAAAACTCTTGAGTTGTGGACTCACGTTTCTGCACTATGAAAAGCAATAGTCTTCCCGTAGGTTATCACAAGTATCTGTCCTTCTGGAACATACTCCATGCTGCTCACTGACATTGCCACATTTAGTGACTTCACTTCGGTCATGGTACTCCGGTCCCAGAGGCTTAAAAGGAAACAAAGAGGAACAAGAAGACTCTCAGACTACTTCAGTGAGTCAAACCATTTTCACCTCGCATCCATGGCAAGACCTGGACCAAAAAAGGCACCCATCAAGAATGTGGTTTGATGCCACAGGTAATTCAGATTTTCAGTGGCTTTATCTGCATCCTCACCTAGGCCAAGCTTAAGACTAATTTCTTTTTTAAAAATACTTGTACATTTGCAGCTTAATGCAACAATATTAAATGGTACACACACTATTTAACTACTCAATAATTGTCTAGGAGATTAAAAACCATGGTTTAAGTCTGCTATGCAAAAGTTCTAGAAGCATGCAATGAAGATTCCATTCTGCCGTTTTACCTCAAAAGACAAAGAGGTATTAACCCAATTTAAAGAGACTCATTAAGGATAATATAGTTTTCTATCTAGCAGTGCAAGAGCTATCTGAAAAAAATTATATTATTCTGCTATGAGAAGAATCTTTATTAATTAGCTGACTGCTGCATAGCTATTTCTACAATTTGAAGAAAAACAAAGACTAGGCTCTTGCCTATCTTGAAAACTAGGAAACCAAAAAGAACTGGATCTGAGGAGGTGACTACAGGGAAATTGCAACAGCACCTTCATCCTCCCATCCTTCCTTCCACAAGCAGAAAACACCACTCTATTTCGAACAATGGTGAGGCTGCTAGGCATGAGATGACACTGGTCAGATCAGCTAGAAAGCTGAGGCAGCAGTTAGGCACATTTTCCATCCTTTCTGCAGAGCACAGTCTGAGGAAGGGTCCTTGTCAATTCATCTCCTCAGCAGCAAGGTTTATCTGGTTTCAGCACATCTCCTACCAGTTGGACACAAAGTAAATTTAACCATCCCTGGATGAGACATCTGGTAAGAACACTAAAGCCTACTTGATTTGCCAGGATGGCAAAGAAAGAGGGCTATGTCTATCAACAGTGCATTCCTTCCAGTTAACTCTTCCCAGGCTATTATCCCAGTGCCTGGCTAGTCCATGCCTTGTAGTTCTCAAAGACCACCTCTTCTTATCAGGGAGAAGATGTTTATTAGGAGCACATGTTTATGGGGTAAATTAGAACTATTAGCAAAATTATCTCTAACAGTAGAAAAGAGCTGTATTAGGCATTAGTTACAATAATCTAGGATCAAATAACTTGTGTTACTTATATCCTTTACCAAAATAACATAAGTATATTCTCAAGTAGATTACGACAATAAATAAAACCAAAAACTGAAAGTTACTTTCCCTTACCGGACAGTTTTATCATCAGCTGAAAGAATCTGTTTGTCATCACTGCTCCATAAAGCCTTTTTAATGCCAGAAGTATGTCCACTGACAACATCAGGTTCTTAAAATAAAGCCAAATATTTAGTACATGTAATAAAATGAAATAATGTCATGCAGCAGTTTAGGAGCTTCCTTAAGCTACATGGATTTCCATCTACTAGAAACTGTAGAATTACTTCAAGCACTTATGCCTTTATTTGCAGATCTTATTCCAGGAACAGGATAAATGTAAACTGGGTATCTGATTGTCTACATTTAAAAAACTTCACAAGGTTACCATCAAGGTTCTCTAGTTTCCTATCAACCATTAATAGTTCAGTATCACATGAATTTAAACACACTTAAATATGGGGAGTCTTTTTTTCTTTCAGATGACTAAATTTCAATTAATTAGATCTATTTCTAGTGAGTCTGCACTGAACTGAAACATGCTCTGCTTGATGCCCCATCTCTGGAAGTGTTCAAGGCCAGGTTGAATAGGGCTTTAATCAATCTGGTCTAGCAGTTCACAGAAGAGAGTTTGGAACTAGATGATCTTTAAGGCCCTTTCCAACCCAAATCATTCTATGACCTTATTGCAGCAAAAGGTTACAGACACTACATTTGTAAAACAATTCTCATCTTTGTGTTTCATGATTTGTAACAGAAAGTAGCCCTTTAATTTCAGAACGTTTATTTAACTCCACAGAAAGCCAAGAATCAGTTCTAAAAGCAGACTCACCTGCTTCTGGCTTGCTCAAGTCATAGATACGCAAGAGCTTATCTTGTCCACCTGTTAACAGATAATTGCTATCCTGAAACAGAAGTTATAGAGAGTCAACTCTATTTTGAATCAAAATACCAGCCTTCATCTATGAATTAAAGTAACAGTTTTATCTCTCAGAAAGAGAGACACTTACTACATTTAACCTACAATCTTAAAAATGAGCAGTGGTATGTTATTTACCTGCTAAGATACACACGGAAAAAGCAGAAAAGTAACTAAGAGCAAAACATACTCAAGAGCTTATTTCCCTGGTGAATAAGGTATAAAGGTTTCTCATACCTGTGTAAAATCCACACTTTTGACAATGTGTTTGTGAGCCAATGTGATTAGTTCATCGCCTGACACAGCATCCCACACTTTGCTAAACGGCAAGAGGAAACATTTATATTTTAGAAGCACCAGGACAAATCAAGCTGAACAGTCAGAGGAATGTGTAAGCAATCTTTCCTGATGCCACCAAAGCCTTTTATCATATGTGCTACATTCTTGTAAGTTATAACCCAAGTAGTCAGTAACAATACTTCACATGTTTTTTTACTGACGCTTCATCTGGACTATCACACCACTTTTCTTTATCTTCTTCAGGACCATGCAGACTAATTAATATTTTAGTTTTAGGACTAAGGCAGCTCTTCTCTGCAACTTTATTAATAGAATTTGCCCTACACTAACAAGATTCAACTTGCCAAATAATAATTTATACTACAAACAATAAAAACCATCGAAGAACTACTTCACTGAGATTTTCTTGTTTTCTTGCTAGAAGCAAAATAAGTCATTCTTTCAACTCTGTTATAACTACAGTGCCAGAGATTAGAGCTCCACAGAAAAGTTATTCTAACAAACCAGCCTGGTAATTAAGCATATCAAGAAGCAATCACAGTTTTTCATCAGGATGGAATTAAGTGTAGCTGCTTTCAAGAAGCTAAAAGTCTAGGTTTTAATTTGGCTAGCCAAAAATAAGCTAAATTACTAAAGAAAAACAAATGAATCATTCATTTAGTACAGCTATGTTGTCACCAAAGAGCACTACGGACTAAAATCAAAGTACAGACCACAAAGACAGTTAATCACTTACGCTGTAAAATCTGCTGCTGCTGTAGCTGCTTTAGTGGCATCCGTGTTCAAAGTGGCACCCCAAACAGCACCTTTATGACCTAGAAATGTGCCAATCCAGTCTCCTGTGTCTCCCTGACGCAGCATAGGCTTGCCATCTTCACAGAAACAAAACCAATATTCAGGTAATATTACAGAAGAAGGAAGTTGTTTCCAAAAAGAAAAAATACTCCCTGCACCAGCACGCGGAAATATCCCATGTTTTACAAAGCCATTCTTTGCAGAACAGGTTAGCTGGAGAGCTTAAATGTCGAGCTGTACTTGCTGCATGCATCTAAACTGTATAGACATTCAAACAGTACTCCAAATGAGAGAAGGGTTTTCTTTATGTTTGTGTTATGATAGAAGAGAGATAGAAAGGAACATTTCATTTAGGTTTTTACTAGAGTCTTGTTCAAGCAGGACAGATTTGGAGGTTTTTTACTTTGGAACATTATCAGGCTGTCAATATACAGAAACAAGTCTCATGTTTGCAATGAGATATGTTTAAAACATAGAGCGATACAAAAATGCAGTAATAGTAAAAAGCCTTTCATATAATTCGTTTTTTCTGGAAGGCTATCAAAGACTTGTTCACACAAGATGTAGAGCTGAACTGGAAGCACTTCAAGGCAGAAAGGGATGTCCTTTAAAACTTATGCATACAAAAGATTAACATAGACACGTATGAAGAGGAAGTGCTATTCCTACACTAAGAAGAGCGTTCTCATCATTCTGTGTTCAGCAAGGCAGCTGCCCTGGTCAAACGGCAGCTTGCTTCAAATCTACATCGCATGTGCACAGGCGGTGGAAACGGAAAGTTTTACAAACAAACCATTTCGGAGGCCTCCCACCCCCTCAACAGTTTGGATCCCAACCGGGCGCATGCGGGCTCCGATACCCCCCGGCTAAGCCGGCACTCAAGCACCACCGAAGAAAACCAGCTGTCCGCTCCCTTCGTCATTGCACAGCACCCTGAGCCGGTGTCCGCACACTGGGGGGCCAGGGATAACCCCAGGGATCCCTCCGGCCCCACCGACACCCCTCGGGACGGCGATGCGCGGCCTACGAGCGGCGGGGCTCGCCCACCCCCATCCCCGGGCCGGGGGAGCCCGAACAAAGCGGGCCATCCCGCTCACCCTTGCAGGCGCTGATGAGGAAATATCCGTAGGGGGTGACGCCGCTGAAGGCCAGGTCCACCACGGGCCGCGTGTGCCCGGAGCAGGTGAGCGGGGTCTGTCTCATAGCCATGGCGGCGGGGCGCGGGGCCTGGGCAGGGACACGAGTCCGGCGGCCCGGCGGGAGCGGCGGCGGCGGCGGGGGAAGTGACGGGCAGGAAGCGCTTCCCGGCGGACGCGCGTCACGCGCGGGGGCGCGGCCCCCCGGGCTGTGATGGCGCCGCCCTTGCGCTCCCTTCCTTCATCCGACTTGCTGAGGGAAGAACGACCTCAGCGCCGGCCCGCTCATTCACAGCCCGCCCAAGGCTCCGGGTACCCGCGGTGGTGCTGCTCCGCTCGCTCTTCAGCCGGCAGAAATGACTCCTGAAAAAGGCAGCCCGCGTTTTTCTGTAAGGGCCAGCTCCCCTCATGGCTCACTGTGGGGTCTGATAAGCCTTTCCAGCCGGGAAGGTAGTGGGAAAACACGAAAAGGATGTGGGGATTTCAGGGATACGTGGCAGCACCCGTCTGTTCAGGCATTTTTATGCCAAAGAGAAGGGAGCCAAGCTGATGGTGGTGTCTGGATTTGCCTTCAGAAGCGTCTAAAGATGGCATTTGAGATGTGTCACCAGCCTTACTTAAAGATGAGGAAAGAGGTGTTTCTCTTAACAGGCTAAAAATCAGAGTGATTGACAGTTTCTCATCTTTTAAGTCTTACAACTAGGAAAAACATTAAAATCGTTAACAGAAAATTGAAGATAACTTCGGACTTCCACAGGTTTCCTATTTAAAAGATAGGCACCATGTTTGACTTCTAGTATTTCATTTCTCACCCCAGAGTTCTCAGTTGTAACTCCTAATGATTTTGTAATTCCGTTACTCATTTTCAGGCATACTGATGCTGTAACTGAGATAAACAGTTTTCCCACGCAGAGCCACAGATTGCCACGTAGACCTTTCCAGTGTCTCTAAGATTTTCTGGGTTTTTTCCTAACAGTGATACCAGTCTCACACCATACTTTGACACAGGCCTGTAACTGAATCTGTCCCTAGACCACAGATTGTAATTATGGGAAACTCAAATGCATCTCTGAAAAGTTTTAACATTAAAAGTTATATTTAAAGAGAATTCCAAAAACGTTTCTCTAGATGAGGAGAAAGTGAGGAGAAAATGAGGAATGTGTCTTCACAAATAAACTGTGAACCTGGTTGTAGATAAGGCCGGAGACAGACCAAGGCCTGGAAGATTTGCCAGCAGGAGGAACCACCATAAAACAACTGAGGAATGTTACTAATTGACACGGATAGTCACCTGGACAAGACTGTGTTAACTCCTCAATACAGTGAAGAAAAACAGAGACTTAAGGAACCATAAAATATCGTTTGTTATACTAAGGAAAAGGGGGGGTGCACGTTAGAGATAGACACTTAGTATGCAATTCAAGAAGTCTGTACCTTCCAAGTACCCCAGCCAATGGGGAAAGGAAGAGGGAAAACGCAGCCGGGAAATTAGGATAAAAAGGAGGCTGCGTCCTCCAGCAATTTGAGAGACCCCATAGGAAATGCCTATGGCCTCTNAGGAAATGCCCCTCTCTCTTTATTCGAATAAAGTTAAAGAACTCCTCTGTCTCCCTTTTGGACATAAACCTCTGGCATTGTACATTTTTCCGCACACTAGATAAAATGTGGCTGAGGAATGTTCTGTATTTTGTCACAGGAATACTTTGAGGACTAAATATATAAATTAGTTTTATTAAATAGAGTAATTAAAACTTAGAGGTGCAAAAGTCAAATGCATTTTTTATGCTTTATGTTATATAGCAGTGTTTCCAAAATGTTGTGGTATATGAGTCTTAGTGTTCTAAACCTTACGTGTATGTTCTCTATTTGTAGTTCATCATTTTTTCCTTTGCTTCTACCTGTATGTCTGTTTTGATTGTCTGTAGAGCCATTGCACACCAAAAACTTCTATAGGAATGGGGCAAGAACTAAGGTGAAAGATAGATGGTGATCCTGTATCTAAATTTGTATTTAAAACAGAAATAAATAAAGATTTATTGCTTCTACATTTACATCTTCCAAAACCTTATCTAAACATAGGGATGTGTCTGCTTGCTAGAAATGCTGCTTGGGTTTACATTTTAAGAAACTCTTCTGGTAACTGATGTTATCGGCTTTTTCAGTGAAAAAAAAAAAAGGGATCCTAAGGGTCAGCACAAATAAAAACTTAGTATTAAGTTTAAATTAGCTGCTTAGAATTCAAGGTTGAGAAACAGAAAGAAGGGGAAGATTGTGTTTGGGGAAGTTTATTTTTTAATGATTTCATGGCTTTGATTGATTTTGTTTCCTATTAAATGGAGCATGATTTTCCACCAGCACACAGCTTTTGACATCCACTTAGGAAGACACAAAATCTGTAGTGGGCAGAGAAAGACAAAGATATTTCAAATTTGCCAGTAAGTAGCTGAAAATCAGAAAAGGAGAAAAATCATGGAGATGAGAAACCTATAAAATCTAGACATCCCACTAGGCCAAGCAGAACTATAGGGTACTGTTATGTATTGGAAAATGTGACTAAAGACATATGGAATTAATACTGAAAATAAACCTATCTACGTTTTTTCTTAAATCTTCAATACCGAGACAGAACATAGTAATTGAAAGTCTCCAGAGCCTGTCCTGGACCTCACTCAGGATATGTCATACTTCATCCAGGCAGATGGTTTCTTTAGCAGTGGTCTCAGACTTTTTTCCTGCTGCATTCCAGGGTACAGTCTGCATCTCTAGCCTAACTCCATCTGGAAATCTCTAATGCAGCATTTCTTAAACTGAGCGTGAGGAGGGGAACTACTACCATGATGCACATTTGTGATTGGGGAAGGAGAAACACTGTGCTGTGCAAGCACTGCAAGTGGAATGAGCGGTGTGTGCAGAAGTGTTTTCAACAGAAGTAAGATCAAGGATGAAAACAGAACGGGCCAAATATGCACAGAGCAGGAGCAAAAGGGAATCCTGAGTGGATCCATCATCGTCAGTCAGCTCTTGCTGAGGAGCAGCTCCCTAATGTGATCATTCCTGTCAGATGTGCTTCCTCTATTCATGTTCAGAGCTGATGTCTTCCTGTGTTGGAGCTGCAACTCCTCTGGAATTTCCTCCACTACTGCCCTCCTTTTATCTCCTTGGTAGTACCTCCATTTAAACAGTTTATTCCCTACAGTCTGAGATTGTTTGCTTTAGAAAGACACTTATTCTGTGCCCTTAGGCTAAACTGGTTTTAATACAGAGTTTGTTAGAGAAGATAGGAACTATGAAACAGGCCTCAGTTTTTCAAGAAAGTCTAGAGACAGTACAAGAAAAAGAAGGAAAGATAAAAAAAAGTAATTACTTACGAATGAAAGTCTAGCAAGCTTAAAATAAAAAAATTGAGGTGATGCTGAGTTTTTTTTTTTAAACAAGGTGTTTATGTATCAAGTTCCAATAATATTATGAATAAAAGAAATGTCATTATAAACTTTTTCTTCAAAGTTTCATATTTGTCTATTTATTGTGTAAATAACTGTCTTGTGATGTTAAATATCCATCAACCCCAACTTGTCAGGAAGTAATTAGGGCCTTGTAATCATACAGAGTAATTCACCCCATTACTGCATAGAATAACAAGTATGCCAATCATAGATTATAAAGCACCTGGGCAAGACTCTTTTACTTAACATTTGTAATTCAGAGTGTCTGCTTGATTAACCAATATCTTTCCACAGCCAGTGATTGAATTCCCTCAGAAATGTTGCTGACAATAAATAAAGCTATCCAAGTGAAAGGCCATGATTCTAGTGCTATGATTAAAATAAATAATGCAGAGACTCTGTTAAGTAGGGGGTGTTTGTTATATGTTTACATTTCCAAATTCTCCTTTCTTCTTATGTTAGATACCACAGTTGGAAATGCATTCTCTTGCCACTGAGTGGAGCTCCTTACGTATTTATTATTACACTGTAGATCTAGCAGAGAGTTTCTGCGGTGAGATGACTTAGTGACAGTTATTCTTCCTTGTACCTGTGCTCAAGAAGTTACTAGATGCTTAATTCTCTAAAATTAATTAGCTAAATTGTTAAATGGAAATCTCCAAGAGACAGCAGCAGGGCAGCCCCTTTGTTAGCGGACCTTGAATATGAGTTATTTTAATGAATGGTGAAACATTCCGTGTACCCTGTAGGCACGTTTATATCCTCTACCTCTGTTAAATTTTTCTTTGGAGAAATGCCCTCTACTAATTTGTACAGCTAATTTAGGAAAAAAAAAAAAAAGAGGAAGAAAAGAAAAGTAATGTCTGTTTGCGGAACGATGATGTGTTACAGATGCTGCATGCAGATATGTGAGAGCAATTGCAGAGCGGTTGCTGGGTTTCCACCGGGGGAATAATTAAAAATGAGTGCCAGCCTTGAGCAGTCAATTATCACTGAGTAACAAGATGAAAGATAAAAGGCAGATGTAATCATATTTCACAAATAATAGATCAGTGTGCCTCTAGTCAAGGAGTCCTTTCTAGATCAGCCTTTCACAGCAAGTGACCATATATTTTCTAGTTTCCTGCAACTTCTTGTAACATAGATCTAGGGAATGCGAGTGCTGGACCACAGATTCTGTTCTGTTGGGTGTCCGTGGTAGTACTGTCTACTACAGTATATTCTGGGGACATTTGGGTGGAAACTGGGGATCCATTTCCTTTTCTTGGATAGTAGAAGTTTGGTAGTACAGCTTACGTGTATAAGGGACCAAGAGGATTAGACAGGGAAATGGGATGTAGAGGAATAGGGAAAAGTGTGAAGAGTAGTTTGAGACAGCAGCAAGAAAGAGAAGTAGTTTAGCAGGAGGAATACAACATATGGAAGTGGGATAGGAGGAGAAATAGGAGACTTACCTCAGAGTCCAATTGTGTACCTTACAGTTGCATTTGTACCTTTTTTCCTATCTTTTCTGGTGAGGTCACATGGGAGATAACTTCTTTAATCACCATGTTTGTGCTAGCATCTCAAAAGGATTTGAGTATATTCTTACGAGAAGAATATTGTTCCAAGCATTGTCTGGAGCCTTTCTGTTAGTCTGACGGGCAGGGATCTGGCACATTCAGAGCATGCACCAACCATAAAATGATAAAACCAATAAGGAATATTTAAAATTGTTTTATCTCTGCCATAATAGCTTCTCTGTTCCTCAGTCTTCAGGTCCCTTTCTGCCTTTTGAAAGGAAAAAGTTGGTAGTGCTGGACAAAGAGGAGAGTGATAGGAAAAGGAAATGATACCCCAGTTTCTGTCCAAATGTCTTCAGAACATGCTGTTGCTAAAGTTAACCCTCAGGAAATAAAGGAATGTAAAGTAAAAATATACATAATATTATTTTGCTACTTCTTTTCAAGCCTCATATTGGAACCACTTGATAACTCAGGCGAGCTAAATAAATATTTACCTCTGCAAAAAGAATTTCAATTCATAATAAAACTGAATCCAATTGTAAAAGCTTGCTGAAGGAGAATTAAAATTGCCTGTCAGTTTACTTGCTTTCCAGGAAACAGATTAGCAAAATTCTTATTCTCTAAGGATCATCACAACTGTAATACCTCTCTCTGAGCTTACTGTACTGTAAGAAACAGCAGTACATATTTCCAGGAACAGGCTTTAGCTGAGCTAATTCATATTTGTAGGCTGCTTTGATGTTTTCACTTGGAAGATGTTTTTCACAATGCAAGATGTTTATATTCACTGTTCTAAAGACTAAAGTAATTCAAACATCAGCCTCTGAAAATCAGCCATGGCAGACAGTCTTAGCCCTACTATCCTAGGAATACTTGAACTGATTGGACATGGAAAGGACATTGGTTTTTTTCCTTGTTTTCGGGGGTAAAAGCTTTGCTAAAAAGACAGAAGCTAAACCAGGTGATGTCAGTTAGGCTTGTTGATAAACCTTTTCTAATAACTTTTTGAACAATCGTGCAGATTTTCTTCAGATTTTTTTTTTAGCAGTCACTTGCAAGGGCAATTCTTGTACCATTACTATTAGTGGTATACAATAATTTATGAGAGCAAGTTGTGCTCTGCAGAGAACTGGAGCACAGCAATGTTCTGCTACTACTCATACAAAAATTTAGATTTGAAAATAGAACCTTTTTTTTTTCCCACCCGAATGGAAAGTATTAGTTATTAGACTGTCTTTCCCTTTTAGGACACACCAGAAAAATAAGTGAGCTTGAAAATAGAGGATAGCAAGAAAAAGCTAAGAAAGACTACTCATATGTGACATTTAGAAAAATACGTGTTATTTAGAAAAAGTACTAGATTCTATACATTTTCTTTGCATAGACAGCGATTCATATTTTTCTTTATGTCCTGAGGCCATAAAAACCTCAGCTTTTAAACAAATATTGTTGCTCTTCTGAGATTTGAGAATATGTTCCATTTCAAAACAATTTTAAGCTACATTTGTCTCTGGACTGAATCCACCAATGTCATCAGTATTAGATCATGGATTAATTTGGCTTATGGTATTATGCTTGGAGTAACTACAATTGTGGGGTTTTGGTCTTTTGCCATGATCAAACTTTGAAAGAAATTAATAGCACTGGTGGTAGAAGATGATGACTGTGCTTTTACACGTAGGAGAGACAGAACAGAGAGATTTTCAAAGGGTTGGTTTTTTTATTATTATTGAGATTTTGGGCAACAAAGATTGTTGTCCCAGGATACATAACAATTACATAACTGCAAGGAACTGAAAATATTTAATGGTGGAGCGAGTAAAAAAGGTAGGAAGTACCCTCATTCCTCTTGAGTAGAACTTTGTTCATGAGGCTTATACAAATATTTGGAAATTCATTAGTGCAATAAAGTTGATTGCCATTTGGGTTTCTGTGAGACTCTCACATTTGGTGCTGGACATCCATGTAATTGTGACATGTAAAATACAGAATAGGGTTCCCAAAAGTGTATTTCATGTTTCTTTTTGTTTCTTAATGGTGGCACAGGAACAGCTTCACAAGGTGGAGGGAGCCTTTAGTTAATCTCATAGTCATGTCCAATTCAGTCTGTACTTGTCATGGGTCATCTGCCATCACTATAGGATGCTAAAAACAAGGATCTTATTTGCATGTGAATGTCAGCGTGACCCAGGTTTTATACAGCATTAATGTAGATGTGTGAGTAGCTTTATAGGACAGAGCAGTTTAGATTTAGGCTAGAAGTGACTGACTGAGACTGGATAAAAATAGAAGAAGACATGATCCTTGGACACCCCTACTGCTTGATTCCAGGTAGATGGAAGAAAACACCAGCTTTGCTTATACAGTTAAAGGTTCATCAGCAGACTGAGCATGAAGCAGGAAGAAATCACAAGTTCCCAAGACAGCTTCACACCCATCAAGAGCCTTTGAAGTTTAACAACAAAGCCTAAGTCTAAGGGCAGAAGTATTGGACCATGTAAGGAAAAGTCATTAAGCAGTTAATCTTGGGCCTTATCTCAAAGTACTCCATTTCTATGGAAACTGAGTACTTGGCTCTGAGCACGGGAGCATATCATAGGAATTCATTGTAGAGTAGTGGAGCAGAGATATCCAGTTCTGTGTCAGTTAGGATAACATTCTCTAGTTCTGCTTGTCATCTTGTTATCTCTCTCCCCCCATCTCCCCAGCCCGGTTTTATACCTAATCCTTTACGTCGATTTTTGTCCTTGTGTTTTACAGACTTGGATTGCCCCATCTTTGTGGGGACAGTAAATCCAAGGAATGAGTGTATTCAGGCTTCTCAGAGATATTCCCTGAGATAGTTGGGGCACTCTTGTTTACTAAAGTACAGAGGACCTGTGTGAAAATTTTATCAAATGCAGGCTTTTGGGAAGGAGTTTTTCTGGCAAAGGAAAAAGTCATTTTGCAGAGCCAGTAGCACTCTACAGCTCCTGCAGACCCCTTGGTCACTGTGACCACCTAAGAGTTGACAGCTGCAAACAGGTTACAGGCAAAATCCCATATCACAGTAGCCTGGCTGGGATTTTCAGGTGGTGTTTTTGCATTAATAAACACTCTAAAAATAATTAATGTGAATATAGTGCTATAATCAATAATATGCTTCTAGTATCTCACTTATTCGAGGCACTGAACAAATAACCATATGTGAAGTAAGAAATGGGAGCAGAGTCGTATTGGAAAGTAGTAACTGGTAACCTACAGAAATTATATGAGTAATTTAACTGATCGTGTTACTTTGTAGTATATCAGCCAAAAAAAAAATCCATTAAATATCTGCCCAGCACCTGGGAATTAGCTATTACTACAGTTGGCAACAGCTACAGAGATTTCCATCTGTAGATCATTAGTCAAATCTGTGCCAACTCGAAAGACCAAAACCTACTATCAGTTAGTTTGTCATCTTAAAAAAAAATAATAATTCAGAAGTACCAGAAAGCCCTCCTATTGACGGTATCACACGAGAGGCCAAATACAGTTTAATTCTATCATCTGAACAACCTTCCTTCTTCGTGTGAAGTTCAGCTACATTGGCAGACAGTTTTAAAGTTATGTGTTAGTACATTCATGTCATTCTACTGAGAAAAAAAGGATTTATTCTACGTATTCCATTAAACAGCTGTCAGATCACCATCTTATCTGTCAAATCACCAGCACTTGCAGGCACTGCTGACTGTAGCTGAGTGTGAATGGAGTGCCTGGAAGTGAAATATTTTGTTCACTGTGTAAAGTGAAGGTTACTGAAGTAATCTCTACCTTCCTGAAGGACTTCAGGCTTTTGCCCTGGGGCTCCTAACCAGGCTTTGATAGTTCTCTTTGCTTTTTCTTTTACCTGTCTTTTCTGCCTCTTGTCAGCTCCTCCACTAAAGCCACAGCTAGTTTGCTGGACATTATCCTTATTGCTTTGCAAATACTTTGCTAACTAAATTCCTGTGTCCCCTTCACCCATTTTCTACCGCAGAAACTGAGGACAATGGAGAAGATTCAGATGAAAGATGTTTTTTGGCTTTCTGTGCAAGCTTTCGGTTCACTGCCTACGAGTCTCTTGGTCTCAGGAGTGCCAGCTGCTGGTTTGATTCCATTTGCGAGACTCGGAGTACTCAAAGGGAAGAGAGTTTGAAGCGAAACACAGTTACTGGATGTTTGTTCACAGCTGTAATGAGATTGAGTAGATAAAAACAAACATAATGCTTTCACACGCTCTTGATCTGACTGCGAGTACGCTGGAAAACAGTGATAGGAAGCACAAAGGTTTCAGGATGAAACCTCTGTTAATTCCTCTGCTGACAATCTTTATACTTCTATGGAAAAAAAATGCTGTGCGTTTATCTTAATAGATGTTACTGAAAGTAGCTCAGATTCCACATCCAGATACCACATGATTGGCAGTAAGCTTTGGTTGCAAAATTTTTTACATGTAGATCCCTACTTGTATAATGCATTAAACCAAAAGCCAACTTTCAACTCATCAAGTCTATATTGGGATTGTTTTCACAAAACAAGTTAAATGAATCTAAAATTACTTCTAAAGTCTTTTCCAGAAAATTAAATTTCGCTTTTAGACCCCAATTTCACTGGAAAATGAAGGTTAAATATTTTTTGTTTGAGATCTGGGTTCATTGAACTCTCCCAAGTCCTAACACATGCATGAGCCAAAAAACCCCATGAAACAACAGTTCACACAAACTCCTGAGAGCCAAGTCAGCTGACTCTGGCAGAGCACAAATGTTTTTAAACTCATTTCAGCTTCCTTTATGAAGATAATCCAAGCAGTACCAACTTGCTCGTTCCACAAGCATCTTTTTTGCTTCTCCCAGGACAAAATGATAACATAGGAGTCAAAGACTTGCAGTGTCACAGAGTCATAACCTAGGTTTTTTTGTACTCTAGCAAGAGATCTGGAAGAGAACAGATATTTGTTTTATAATATAGAAAATAATGTTGGAAAATAACAGAAACCATCATCTTTTTTTAACCACCCACAGTATTTTAGAGAAGGCTGAAATGCCCTGTCTCTAATGTAAATGTACAGTACTCCATTTAACATACTTCTTTTATTTATTTTGTCTTAGTAATCAACTGCTGCCTTTGAGAGGATGATAAAATTAGTTTGTATTCCCACACACAAACACGCACATACAATGTAATGTATTGTGACCGATTTACTCTTTTTAGAGAAGCTAAAAAAGGAGAAATACACAAGAGCACCCTTGTTTGAATAAATACTGGGCTGTCTGTATGGAATAACAATTATATGCTGAAGCTAGAGCAGATGTATGGGTGTGAATCACATAAGGGTAGGTTGGGGAATTATAATCAGCCAAACAGACCTAGGAATCAATCAGCAGCGGAAATTTTTCTGTGGTTAAAGAGCAGATTTTTCTAACTATTATGAGGCAAGATGGGGAAAGTGATTTTTCAGCCCATGGATTGCAAGTTTAGTGTGAAAGTTCCCAAAGTGTAGGACATTTATTTGTGGCACAGAAATGCAAAATGAAATGAGATCTGGCACTGCTGTCGGCAGCCACTGTTAAGACTGATGAAGAAAAGTTTACAGAACACTTATTTAGTACTCTGCAAGAAGAATGAGTCTGTAGTTAAGACTAGAGATGTGAATGCTATTTTTTCCTGGATTTTGCCATACACTGACCAAGGTCAGATTTGGACTGATTTGTACCACCACCAGGTATCCAACTGTTAGTATAGTCCATAGAAGGGGTCAATAAAAGACATTTTGTTTGAAAGATGAGGTCAGCTTCTCTGTTACAAATGAGGCACTATAATGTTATGTTTTCATGAACATTTGTGATGTTCCTTTGATACTTTCACATACAGGGTCATCTCATCTCAAAGGTCATTTGCCTACGTTTCTTCATAATTTCTGCATTAGCATTATAAAAATTTCATTCAATGAGGTCATCCAATGGCTTTCCCAGCACTGTGATGGTGACCCACTTTGACCCATTTACTCTCCTGTGTATGAAACAGCTTTACCCGAACCACCAACACACTCTCCCAAAGAGCATAGACTAGGGAAAGTCAGGATGCAAATTTTGTCTGTGGTTAGGTCCTTCCTTCTCTCCTGCTGGTTTTGCATTTCACACGATGCCAGGTATCTTGCATTAGACTGCTGGAAATGGCCAAAGGCATCTGTAAGCTCAGAGTTCTAAAGTACCCTCCAAAAACCTGCCTGAAGCATCTTCCATCAACTTCAAGTAGTAAGCAAATGGACTGAGAAGAAGGGGCCATTAGCAGCCATTGCTCAGCACGACCATTTGATGATTGGGTGGCATTCATTCAGTGAGTCAGGGCGAGTTTTTTTGTTCACCTCCCTAAGGCGTCTGCTGATGAGAAAAGTAATTTTATCTAGGTGCTTTGTGGGCAGTCTGGACTGAGAGTTAAGACAGAAAGGCAAAGGAACAGAACCAGTCATTGGTGGAGTGAGGATTGTGGGGTCTTGCAGTCCTGCTCTTGCTGCTCTCATACCTTCTCTGAGTGGAGACATGGCAGTAACGTTTGTAATTTCATCACAAATGCATTAATCTACTAAAAGATTTTATTATGTCATATTCCTTCCAGGATTGAAGGAGGTTTCTATATTACTATCCCTTTTACAGAAATTCCAAGTGCATTCCCTGCCTCCCAAAAGACATGTGGCTGGTCCTGGCAGTTAAGTGGTTTCTAGCCCCTGAATTAAAAGAATTCAAAATAGTTTGGAAAATGTATGGTATTCCAGATTTTCAAAACACTTGTAAAAGACATAGAAGTATTTTCCAATAAGCTTGGATATGATTATTGAGCAGTGACTAAAAAAGTCAAGCCTATTTCTACTGGTAACTTAAATGCGTCCCCAGTTGTTTCCAGTTAATCTACTGGGCGTTTGTATAATGATATTTTAGTGCAAGTAGATTGGGCAGTTGATTCTATGTTCACAGTCTTTATTAGGTAGATTTAAACACTACATAAAACTTAGTTAATTGAAGAAAAGGTGGTGCAATAAGAGCAGAAACCAAACCTACTGTAATCCAACCACAGCAGTGATATCTGTGTTGACTATCTATCCTGTTTGATACATAGTATCAGCCAAGTAGCAGTGCCATTCCCAGGGGACAGGGGATTCCCACCTCTCTGAATTCCTTTTACACATACAACAACCCTGTCACATTTGGGCTCCAAAAAAAGACAATCTGCAAAACTAGCCTGGCATATCTTCTGACTGCCAAAGAAACATATATTTATTAATGGAAATGATAAGCTTCCCTCAGAGAAATAATTCCACCATGAATTTCATGGAAGCAATAGGAACTTAAAGATAACAACGTACCCTGGAAGCTTCCTGGTTTATTGCACTATTTCATCCTCCTGTTTTTAGACAAAAATAATTCTCAGGAAATTTTGTTTTCTTCCCTTTGTTTTTTCACGAACAAAACAAGTCTTGCAAATGGTTCTGCTGCTGGATTAACTGGACGTTAGTAGGATACAGAGGTCAACGATGCAAAGAAAGGGCAAGACTTTCCTGTGGCACAGGATAGAAACTGTCTGCGAATATTCAAAATTTGGATGGCATTTTGATAGAATTTCTAACCATCGATGCAGAAAACCTGTTTACAACACAAAGTGGAACAATTTGGCCACTCAGTGCTACACAGGAGTCAGTCATTCTCTCTGTCGTGCTTTAAACCAGAGAGGCACCAAGCACCAAGCAGCCTCTTGCTCCTCCTTGGCTCTGTGTAAGCTCTGCTTAGCAATAACAAAAACATCTCTATATTATCAACACAGTTTCCAGCACAGATTCAAAACACAGCCCCATACCAGCTACTGTGAAGAAGATTAACTCTACCCCAGCCAAAAGCAGCTCACCATATCTAAAGCATTGTGAGATCAGTAAAAAGCAAGAATTCCTTTTCTGCCAAGTTGTTCTGGACAGAAATCCTGCTTCAGTAGTTACATGATACCACTTGGGGAAAATGGAGTGATATCAACTATACCTCAAGTATAATTGCTTGGATATGGAATTTTCCACAGAAGGATTCAGCATCAAAAATTCCTCCGTATTTAATGGTTGAATGAAGAACCAGTTATTCAGATTAATGGTGTGCCATGCCAAAATAACAGTAGCTGCCTCCCAGAGCTCTCTCTGTAGTTAGAATATATTTTCTTCCTTCCATCCAGATGTTAATGTGATCAGAAATATCAGCCAATTTATTAGTTCAGAAGAAGCATGACAAAAGCTCCTCCTTAATCTCGATCCCATTTCCCTGTATCCTGCCAGAAGAGATCCTGAGTACTGTAGCCCATCAGTTACAGAGGTTGTCCAAAGGTGAAGACAACACCAGGGTTTACTGCTGAAGAATGAAATGTCTTATTTTCAGGGGGATTAAGAGCTTCAGATATTTTGTGTCATTCCTCTGCACTGATCTTTTTAGCTTCAGGTCTACTCTGGCTGCCAGTTTGAGGGTCAGATCCTAATCTTCAAAGCCATCACCAAGTTTTAATCTGTTCACATTGGCAGAGCATCCCTATCTGCACTATAGCTAAAGAGCTGCATCCTCTCAGAAAAGCAGCTCAGAGTGTCCAGGACAAAGTACACTAAGGCTGAAGACGGATGGTTTTGGCAGAGGGGCTTCACTACTGGGTAATCTCCTCAAGGAGGACACACACTCAGTCCTAAACCATAAAACCACTCCTTGTACCCTTTACAAAGTTACCTATTTTCCCTGTGGAATGTTCCCTTCATCTTTCTGGTTCAAAATCATTTTCTTTATATCAGAAACTTAGAACTGTGAGCTAAGATTACTTAGATTTATTTACAATCCAGAATGAACAAACCTGCAATCATTGAAAAGTACTTGCACATTAATTAAAATTTTAAAATGTTGCTTATTTTGAGATACTTTTGACAGACATGCTAGAGTTTGCTGTTTGGAAATAAATGCTGTTATTTCCCAGATTTAAGTGATTTTTGTTACACCTGCAGACCTTTCTTGTGAAAAGCTTCTTTTCCAGTAGAACTGAGTTGATTTGAATTATAAAGTAAATCTTTCATAACAGAGAAAGATTTATTTTATGTATTCAACTCCCTTCAGAAATGGCCTCTTCTTCCTTTCCACATATCCTGATGGAGATAATCCCCTGCAGCTGGTGATTCATGCTGAGATTGCTCAAGCAAGGGTTTGATGCAAGATTTACATTTGCAGTAGAGTGCCTACATTGTGTGAAGGGACTCTTGCAGAAAAATAGATTTATTTTCCCTTTATAGGCAATCAGCAGTGTTCCAAACGGTGAGGCAATGCTAGAAGTCAGGTACCAGCTTGAAGATCACCTGATCCATACAGCAGCCTACAATTTGTTCCACTTTTTTAATGAGGAGGAGGAAATGAAGTGTTAAGCAAAAACAACCAAATACTGACCCCACAGCTATTGTTGCATTTATTTTGCAGTTGTTTTTCTGCCTTGTAGTAGGCCAACAGGAGAACTCTGCCTGTTATTTCTATGATAGTTTAAGAGAGAAAGTAAAGACTGTCTTTCCCCCAGTGGTGCTTGCTTTCATACCCACCCTCCTATTTGGCCAGAAACAGTGAAATAACACTATGGATTGTTGCATCTTCATTTTCAAACTTTCAGGATTTCATGTTTTTGCTTGATACTTCAGATCCTAAAGAATCTGAGACTTCACTTTTGTAAAACTATTAGGTTTCACAGAGAAAAAATAAAAGATTAACCCAAGTGCACCTTAAGGGCTCAAAGTTACAGAGAAACTAAAAATATCTTCATTTAATATTTCCCAGCTAGATTGAATAATTTGCAATGTTTATAACTAGCAATTTTGCTGAACATTCTGTTCAAGATATCAATTTTTTCTAAGGGAACCTTTTATAATTCAAATATGAAATGGGCTTCCCTCAAAGACATTTCAAAGATTCCAGTTTTGTGATTCACTTGTGAAGGGAGTTATTTTCAATCTTTCCCATGATCTCAGTGTCATGGGATTTTTATTCTCTGGGAGCCATGATGACACAAATAACATTAACAGTAACAAATGGTTTATCCATTTTGAATTTACGATAAGAAATCAACTCATGACTGCTGATAATTTCTTAGTGGGCAGGAGGTTTTGTTACCAGCTACCAGGACAAACCTGGCTGTCATCAGCTGGGGAAGGCTGCATAGACTCAACTAGATGCCAGCAGAACTGCCATTTATCTTCACCTTTTTCTGGTGCTTTCTGTGTAATTTGTCAAATTACATATTCTCTCTGCTTCATATAGTATCTTCAAATTGGGATCCTTTAGATTTCCTTCTACTTGACTATAAACAGACTGTTACAGTGGGGCAGATTCCGCCCTTGTAGCAGGGCACATCACAAAGGAAAATAAAAGGAGTGAGAATGCATATTGAGTGTTTATCACAAGAGCAGACTGATCTTGAAGCCTGTAGATATATTCATTTATCTGCATGTAATGAATAAAGTTTTAAGTAAAGTGATAAAACCTTCAAATGATACGGAGGCTTGTCCAGTGTGCAAAGATACTGCAGGACAGTTTGATCGGCACACTAGCTGGTGGTTTCTCAACTATTCAATGCATACAGAAAGAGAAATCCCTGTCCCTTCAACACATTTTCCTCACTTCAGGCAGACTCTTTGTCTGGTCTGTTTCTGTTTTGTGGTTAAATTAAGGACATCAGTTTCTTGGAACATCTCATAGCTGATATGGCCTAAACTGATACAGAAAAATAAATAACATTTCAAAAGAACAGTGAAGGCAATACCAATGTGCCTCCTCTCCCCTGGACTCAGCGTGCTTGTTCAGGCTGCTGGAAGAAGATGGCCTGGTGAAGCTGCCGCCTGTGCCATGGCATCTCAGAGTGCTGCAGGGTCACTTTGAACCTCCAGCTTCTTGGTCTGCAACTAAAAATACTGCTCTTGTGTTCAGGCTTCTGTGTCAGTGTTATCTCCTTGGAATTTGGTATCAAATGCCCCTGCCTGTTCCAGATAGATCACATACTGTGCTTGGGAACTACCAGCTTGTGCTACATCGGGTTAGGTTCTCACTGTGTCTCATGAATGGCTTGCTTGTGTTGAAAGATTAATGAGGAAAATGTGGCAATATATATTGATACTCATGCTGTGTTTTGACAAAGGAGGTTAGAAATTAATAGAAGAATTTAACTCCCAAATTTGTCATAGCAAGTACCTGAAATATACACACCAGTACAGAAAGGAACTTTGCATACGGTCTTTTCATTATATTTATAATGGAAATGAGTATGTTGGGGAAGTGTGTTATCTGTCTTCCTATTTCCTACAATGGAATGGGACAGACAATCGCTGTCTCTTTCAATAAGTTTTGAAATCAGTTAAATGATATTTGTAAGGCACTGTAAGATATATTATATGAGTACAAAATAGGATTTGTTTTTTTTTTTAAACTACATTTGTTGCAAATCCATTTGATTTTTGTCTAGTCAAGAGAACACAGCCGTACCTTACTTATCGACATTATTTTGTTGCTTTGAAACTTTTTAATTGTTTCAAAATGTGTCCAAATGAAGTTTAGTATTCTTAATGGGATCCTTATTTTTCCAGAAAATTTTTAGACTGAACAATTTAAATAATATGGTCTGAATTGTCTCTAGATTGAATTTGTAATTTTATTTTGGAGGCTGTTCTGGTTCACTCTCAACATGGTTCAAGATGATAAATCCTGTTGCAAAAATGTGTGATATTTCTAATATGGGTAAGAATATATGTGTGCAGATTCATTTGAAAAGAGATCTGTTTCAAATCCTTGCAAATGAAGAGAAAAAAGATAGCTTTCTTCTGACATTGTTTTGCTTTTGTTTTCAGTCTCTCAGAAATTGGATGCAGAACTGGTATCGTCTCTCAGGCGTCTGTTTCTTTGCTGCCAAGGTCAGCTCTGCAAGCAAACTTCTTATTTTGCACATGGCTGTTCTGTGCTGCAGCTATTTCTCTGGTGTGTTAAAAACAAACAGGCTCTTCTCCAATGACAAATGCTCATGTCTTAGGTTTATTTCTCTGCCTCCTTTTTAACCCTTACAACTGTTTAAGCCCTAGGAAGGTGCCCCCACCCTCTTACCCCATCCCATCCCTAACTGCCCGTTCTCCAGCTGTCTGACTGCTGCTCTCAGGTCTGCCCGGGACCCAGGGATCAGGCTGAAGGAAGTTGATAAGGAGGAACTATTACAGATCCCAAAGTGGCAATGACTAAGGTCAAGGATGCATAGGGATTTGTTCCTCTGAACAGCTGTGGTTCCAGGAGTGCATGGAAGATGGTGGTAACAGTTGTAGGAGAGTGGTGGGACATACAGTCTGTCCATTTGCAACCATAGTAGTTTGGGTTTTCCTCTGTCTTAGGTGCAGGATCCAAGTACTAAATATACATTAAAATTAACTGGGAAATTGCATTGTACCATTCAATTGCAAAGCACAAACGTTCTAAACTCACTAGTTAAGTTTTCGTGTTTTGGCTACTTCACCCTGAAAGCTGTGGGAGCTAGGGTTTGGGCTTTGGCCTTGAGTAGGCTTGGGTTTAAGAGTTCATATCTCTGAGAAACTGCTCTAGTGAGCAGTACCTCTATACTTACACTCACTGATGCACATGTCCCTCCTGTGTGTATAAAATTCCATGAAGAACCAACTGGAAAAAGCACTATGACTGAAACTTGCTCATCACTTTTAAAATAATAAGAAAACAACAACACTTGACTTGTGAGTGCATAATACATGTGTTTATACAGGAATGCCTGTGTTTCTTGCTCCTGTGTCATATTTGCAGGAGTCCCTGCTGCACAGGGTAGTGTGCAAGCAGTCAGGAAGACTTTCTGACACTGACAGGTCTCTGCTGCAGGGGTGCTGCTCTCATTCTGATCCCCTCGTTTAAAGTTGCCCAAAAAGCACTTAAAGAGGCTGGAAGAGAAATCTCCCTGTCCAGGAGCTGTAATGCTGACACAGATAGATGTGACAGGCAGACTCACAAGCCTCAGTATAGTGGCCATAAAAGCAGCTATACATTGTCCATACAGTATTGGAAGTGAAAAGGGTAGCTTTAAAAAATACAAAACAGCTGAGCTTCTGTGAGAGCATCCTCTGGACTGTTCAATGTCCAAATTCCTCAACACTTCACTCACAGTAGCTCTGTGCTTACAGTGCCCTAAAAGTACAGATAATATTTCAGTTTAGAAGCCTGATATTTTATGGCTTTATAACTCTGTAAGCTAAATGCATCTTTTTCTGTTTTATATCTCTTAACTTAATGACAAACTTCCTTTTATAATAAGTGCAGCTGTGAAAACACAGGCCTGGAATCCACAGAATGCAAGAGCAGCCCTTGAGCTTACAAAGTGTTGGCGGTTGGGAGAAAAAAGAGGTATCTGCAGCTCTTCATATGAGCCCAAAAGATGTCTCGGTGGTACAAAAGGCAATTCTTAATTACCCCCTGCTGCGACCTATCTGACAGCAAACCTTTTCTATTTCCAAATGTCTATACAGGGCTGCAAATAAAACAAATCAAAACCAAACCTGAGAATGAGTCCCAATAAGGTGAAATAAAGCATACTAAAATTTATGCAACTTAATGAGAAATCAAATGCAATTTCTTTGGCATATTCCCACAGTTTAAGTTAATGCAAAGAGTAATACTATAAGTAGTTAGCTGTTATTGCTCTCCTTGTGGGACCCAGGAGAAGACCTGTACTTCATTTTTATTCCTATATGGTCAAAACTGCCTATAAATGAGAAATAATTTAAAATGTGGGTCATTAAAAATCTCATTCTTCTAGTAGAAAATAATAAATCCTCTGAAGAGAAAGGTCTACTGCAATAACTTTGAAGATTTACTATCCTTAAATATCCTAAAGATAGAAATTGATGACTAGAACCAGGGTAAGGTCAATATAACATTGTAAACTCATTGAAATACATCAATAAGGATGAAAAATGTAGCAAATCACTTGCTGATAAATGATGATAGGGGACTGTGAGCTATTCATTTCCAATGTGTTGTGAAACCCACAGTCAAAACCTTCAATCGTGGCATCAGTTAATCAAGTTCTGTCTTACTTTACTCCAACCCTAAGCCTATAAAATCTTGTTTAATAGCATGAAATGAAATCTTCCTAATATGAAAATAAAACTTTATGAAAAGATGTTGATACGAGGAAAGTCTTCCTGTTGAAGAATGGGTCTTCTATTAAAGAGACCATCATTCTGTTATTGCTGTTACTCAGAAATATGGGTATTTTTTTCACCAGAATAAACATACTTTGAACAATATTTCTGTGTTGGACAGCAAAAGAATTTTATTCATACCCAGAGAATCATTCTAAACTATGCAATTAATCCTTCATGTTCCATAAGAAGACGGAAACACTCCCACAGATAGAAGAGCCGGAATGGTTGCATTTAAATGGAATCGATAGTCAATGAAACCCAAGTCCAATACATTTTACATTGATATGAATCCTTTCAGTTCCCCAAGATTTCTATGAACTGATTTCTTACACTGCTGGGCTCTTTATTAGGATTATAGGGTTACTATAATAATAATAATGGACTGTATAATCAATAATCATATTATTAAGGTGTATTATTATAACATATTACTAAGAAGAATATGTCATGTATTGTCTTTTTCTCATTATTTTTCTTTTGCTCACTCTCAGATTTTGTAGACTTTACCATATTACTCTTTTTTGGGAAAGAAATGCTTGAAAGCACTCAAACTAAGGTTATGCAGCAGCCAGACTGTGGCAATGGACACACATTGACCCCACTCCAGGTTCCTTAAAATCCAATGCAAAATGCAAAACAACATCTAAATTTAATGTACAAATATTTGAAAAATACAAGCAGAGATGAAATGGCTCTAGGGTTACCGGGCTGGGGACAAAACTGGGGACTGACTGGGAGAAGGTATCTGCAGATCACCAGAAGTGATTCTGGTTCTCCAGCAGTGCTTGTGAAGCCATGTCTAGAGCAGGGTGTCTGGTGTGGGGCCCCTGAATACAAGAGCAATATGGCCAAACTGAAGTGAATCTAGATAAAAGTCATCAAGGTGATTTATTTTAGTGCTATGATGAACAAACAGAGCCTCACAAAGCTGGGTTTCTTCAGCCTTAAGAAGACAAAGTCTAGGGGAGCCCTTACTGCTGTCTGTAGCTACCTAACAAAGCGTGTGGAGGCGAAAGAGCCAGGCAGAGCTCAGAGGTGCACAAGGAAAGATGGGAAGTGATGGGTACACAGGCTGGAACATGGGAAATTCCAAGGGGATGAAAGGAAAAATAAAATCACTGTGAAGTTAGTCAACTAAACTAAGCTATGTGTGTGACACAGATAGGTTGTGGAATTTTCAATTCTTGGAGATACTCAAAACTCAGCTATATGAGTCCCTTAGCAACCTGGGCTAACTTAATTTTGCTAGCTCTCATTTATTTTAAAATCTTTTACCCCAATTCTTGCAGTTTTTCAGGGCTTTCAAGTAAATGTAAATAAACAAAAAAAGTATCCATATAAGTAAATGCAACGGTTAAACTATGCTGCTACAGCAGAGGAAACAAGAATCAGGTCCATCAAATCTCATCTTTGGCCATGAGCGGCCGTCAGCTGGGGTCACTGCCCTGGGCAAACTGCTGTCTGCAGGAAACAGCCACAGTCTGAGCTGGGGAGGTTCATATCTGCTTGAAACAGGACAGATCACTCAGCTCAGACACAGGAGTGTATGCCACTGCTTGTCACATCTGTGCCCATGGGAGTTAACCCCCTACTGAGAAAATTCACTCACAACCACAAAATCTTCTTTAAAACTTTCCACTGTCTTGTCCAGTAGCTCTTTGAGGGAGCTGCACATGGAGTTGCATGAAAACTCCCGTGTCCCTGTTAGGACAACCTGATCTATTGTGCGTGTTCAACTGCAAGCAAATGGAGAGTGCTGTCAACACTGAGTAACACAACGTGTCTGTCTGTCTCTCTCCTAAAGAAATAAGCTATCAAACTGTCCCTCCCTGTGCTTCCTGGGAGAAGCACGTTGAATGAAGCACACAAGAGAATTTTTCATTTACCACTACGCTTTTGGACTCCTTCACAACTGCTCTAGCAACTACCTTGTAAATGAGGAAAATTAATTGAAAATTGCTCTCAGCACAGAGAGCCCGACACTGGGGGAGTATTGTCTCTCCGTGCTATAGTGATTTGATTGGGGCTGCTGTCACATGTTATATATGTTATGTTCAACTCAGCACTGAAGAACAGTCTTTGCCATTTGCCCTGTTCTCGCAGACAGGGAAGCTCAAACCATTGTTCCTGGTTTGTTTTCAGTTGTTGCAGTCTTCGTGCTGATAATTTAACAGCCTATAACTTAGATGAGGATAACAAGAATATATCTTTGAAATAATACAATGCAAAGGCACATGAAAGGATAATTAATTCTGGTTTCATAGTACTGTGCACATCCTGACTTATTTGTTGCCACAGCCATTTACTCTGTAAAGTTCAGTAGTAATTTTGCAGTATATATGGGCCTGCTCCATTGTCCCATAAATTAAAGATATCCTTTTGGGCTTCAGAGGACTTTGGATTCAGTTTTATCACACTTCTCATCTCGGGATCTCAGAGTGTTTCGTAATTACACCTAAATAAATCTTCACCATGTCTCACTCTCCTTTATGTAACAATTCACTTTCTCCAGACGGCAGGGTAGAATTTGGAGGCAGAGAATAAGACAGGAATGCAAAGCTGGCCATACTCCTCTCCAGTGGGGGCATGTGCCAAAACAGAGCCTGCCTGCTCACACTGCTTTGTGACATATCTATAGTCTTTTAGGACTATAAAAATCTCTGTTGACTTAAGAAGGAAAAGAAATCTAAGATATTCCTATTCTTACAGTAATTTCATTTGGCTATGGCATGCATATAATACACCTTAGAAGAAGGGTTTATTTTTAATGCAGATACAGTACCATTTAAGTATCATGAAGCCTCTATTTTGAGGGAAAATTAGGAGCAGTATTGCAACAAAATTATTGCTGTTTCCTGCAGCTTTTACAGTGTGTGAATATGCTTACAAAGAAGGAACCAAAGTAATTTGTCCAACTGTAATAAAAGCAATTTAGGAATAAATTTCATATTAGAATAAAGACACAGAGAAAAGCTGTGTCAGAGAGAAGCTTAAAGAAATAAGAGCAGTTAAACATTTTTGTTTTCAAAAGTGTTTTGGGGTCTTCGAGTGGAAATCCCATTGACTATCTCATTTGTGTTTGCTTTGCTTTTGTTTTTGGACTGAGGAGGAGGAATGTTCCAGACATCTGAGGTTCGCTTTTCTCACCTCCATCAAAACAAGAGAAATACACTCCCCAAGTTTTAAATGCAAGAAAAAACACTCATAAACCTGCAATGTTTTCTTCAGATCCCAGAAATCCACAAGTACTGTGGATTTACAAATCCTTAAAATATGTTCCTGTTAGACCAGGTAGGCTAGCAGTGCCTTGCTGTGTACATTCCTGGCATGTATTGCTGTCTTACAGTTGGGAATCTGAAAGCTCTTATGGTCCTTCCAGGGAGATTCCCAGATTATCTATTCAGTTATTTCCAGTAACTCTTTGTTTGTTTGTTTTACTTGGGGATTAACTCAATTCCTTATCTTCCTTCTTTTCTTATAGTCCAGAAATATCTGCATCATGAATGTGTTCCCAATCCTCAGTTTGTTCATTCTAGGGGTTAAATGATCCTGTGTTGTGCTACAAGAGTTTCAATCCTTCTCAGTTTTTCCTTTTGTCTCCATACAGCTGCACCAGCCACAGGCATCGCCTGATTGAGACCATTCAACCCCCCTTTTTGAAATTCAACAGCAGTCCGGGTGCTCTTTGGAGTGGTGAATTCTGCTGGCTGACACCACTCCAGAGGAAGAAGAAATTCTTCTCTTGGCCAAGTACTTGCTTATTCTTTTAACATAGGCTCATGTAAAGAGGAAGGACTGACATTATTTTTGTTACTGCTTTGGCTGTTTTGGTAGGATACAGAGACTTTTCTCAGCACAGAGCCCTGGCTGTGCTAGGCACTGGATACCTATATATGTCTCAGGACAAGTCCCAGCCTTGGAAATCTCACCCTTTTTAGAACTGAAACCACATAAGATGTGGGGAAATGTTTCTGTAAGCAAACAGGGTGGCTATCGTTGGGTGTAAGCTAAATTTCTTCCTTCAGCTCATTGAAAAGCACCCCTGTGAGGGGTCAGGAGTGGGGTGCACCTCAGGTTTCTCCACTTTTCCGTGGTGGTTGGGTGAGGAGGTGGGGATGAAGCAGGATGCTAAGCTTCTTCATGGGGTCCTTTCTGCTGGTGTGCCTGACCCCTACAACGTGGCATGATGGCTTTGCCCCATCCTGTACCCCTTCCCCTCATCATCCCCTTGTGTCTAGGGTTGTGGAGGGAAGGAGAAGTCCTGGAGCTCCCTGGATTCACAGGGGAAGGGAGGGGAGCTGAGCTCTGCAAGTCTCACATTCACGGTGTGCCGGTGATGAGTGTATCAAGGGCTGAGGCTCTCCCTCTTGAGGAAGAGACCTCTGGTTTTTGGACCTCTGGCACAGAGGGGTCAATTGCCTGGCCTCTTACTGCCTCACGAAAGGGCAAAATTGATTTGGACCCATCACTGTGTCAGTGAGGGCACTTACAAAGGGGTAGGAAAAGTTTTGGATCATCACAATAAAAAGAAAAGGAAGAATGTGGAGGATGGAGAGATGGAGAGAGTTTTATGTGCAAACTCTTGTTAGTGGCAAAGGAGGAATACACAAGCCAAGAATTTTTTAGTCTAATTAAAATCTTAATGTTAGCTAATACACAGCACACAGTTAATTAGTTGTAGTACAGTGACGAGACACAAATATTCACACTCCAAATTATCTAATTAATATAAAATAAGCTCTGCCTGGCTCATTCACCAGGTTTATCACCCTGAAATCTTTAGCATCATCCTGTGCCTGTATCTCATGTCCCTACTTTGGAGGCTACTGCTGTCCTCCTGCATCATGATACCAGGGCTATAAATATGTCATAATACACAGACTATCAGCTTGTTACTGCTATCTGTGTAAAAATTATTATGCCATATGGTTATAACGTATGATTCTGCCATGTGATTTTGCTCAGCTCTAGAACTAAGGGAAAATTAATTTCTGCTGAGAAAAGCTGTACAGGCTGATGGTAGGATGGCCCTGAAGACCCCTCAATCATCCAGGTCTGGTGCCTCCAGACAGGAGTTTTCCTCAGTACTTTCTCCATGCCATTTCTGTTCAATAATTCCCAAGATATGTTCCACACTGCTGGTGATGCTCCCATCCAATTTCTGCACCAGTGAGAGAGAGGGTGCCAAACACCAGGAATTTCTATAAGCCCTTGTGTTAAACCCCCACTTGTTTGCAAGGTTTTTCTCTGGAATAATATGCATATGGTTGATGTTCTGAAATCTGTCATCCCCTCTTTACCAGGCAGGATTATTTTGGAGTGCAAAAGGTCATTCAGACCTCTGGAAAAACATCTCTCAGTACTGTCCAAAAACCACATACTAAGTCTTTCTTTATCTATTTAGTAAAAATGAACTTTTGGTATAAGTAAACTTTTAGTAAACTTTTTGTAAACATTTTGGTCTTGAATGCATACACCTGCAGTGAACTTCCAAGGTGAGTAACTCTAAGAGATTTTAATAAGCTAGTGGTGCAAAATAGCATTTAGAGGAATCAATTTTAAATGAAAAACTCCTTCCATGGTGGAGAAAAGAGAATGGCACACAAGAACAGTGATATGCTATAAACTGTGCAAGATGCTTCCCACTTTGCAGATATACACACAGTATGACCCATAGAGTTTGGGGTATTTTGTTGAGTTAGTGCCTCCCTTTAATTATTATTAGCCATCCCTTACTTGTAACAAGCTCAGGGAAGGCCCTCATTGACGTGGTAGTGCGTGTGTTTCAAATGCTGAAATTACCATGGGGTTTGGGGTGCCTTAAGGCAAAATCAAGTAATGCAGCTGTAGACCTGCCACATCTGTCATAGACTGAAGCAATTATGAACTTGGGCATTACATATGTTTATCTGAACACTGTACGGAAATTAATCTTATCTGAACACTGTATGGAAATTAATCTATCTCATGGACACCTTCTGTAGGAAAGAAAAAGCTTGTTGAGCCTGGTTGAGTTTGCGATTATACCCATGGCCTCGACCACGCCATAACCTTCTCAGTCGTAACTCCCAGGACCACACCTGTGACTGACTCTGTGTGAAATCAGATTCAGAGACATTGTCCCATTTTTGTACGGGGCACTGTAATGGTCACAGCACCACGGTGGGAGCTTGGGTTCCTGGGTCCCACGACAGCTCTACTTCCATGGGCACTGATGCAGCTTCCCAGCATGATGGAGCCACTTCAGCTTTGCCAGCGTGGTGTGGGCAGAAAAAATGAGTCATGTTCTTCCACCCAAAACTCATGAGATCCATGTAAAATGTGTTTAAAACTATACATGTGCACACACGCTGTGTTATTTTAAAAGCATTTATTGTTCTTTTCATTTCTGATCTCCCAGGGTCAGATGGTACCATCTTTCAAATTCTATAATTTTAAGCTTTAATAGAAACCACATCATAATCCAAGTTTCAGGATATAACTGTGAGGTTCTTCAGCATTAGCTGAGCTTTGGCTGTCCCCTCTGTACAATGAAGATTGTCTCTTCAGGTTCATTAGTGCTGATAGGCAATTCTGAGGTCTGTGGCAAGAACTACGCATCCAAAATATTGTCATCAGCATTATTAATTCCTTCCCTCAGCTAATGAAATAATCATGCAATCAAAACTAAGCAAGTATATGCAAATTCAGAATTTCAGGTGAAAAACACCTTCTCTGAACAGGCTGGACCGTTGAACCAGGTCCAGAAGGTCTTGAGAAACAGGAACTGGGACAACTATTTTAAAAATTACAGTTCAGCACAATTAACACTAAAAAGATGGTTTACAAAGTGGCTCTGTTCAATCCAATGATTTTATTGTCACGGTAATGATATTTGATACGTTTCTCAGAAACTTAACATAGTCTTGTGAATGCCTCAAATCCTTGTAATTTGTTGGAAGAAGAAAGCCTCTCCCTCTGACATTTCTGCTAGGAAACATGAAGTCTATGAACCCCAAATCCAAATAAATATGTAAGCATCTTTTTTATCAACACCTCATGATTATTACATAAAAGTATTAATTTTACATGCTTGACTCAAGAACGCTAAAGGCTTTGGGATGAGCCGTATGGTTAAGATTCTTCCCCTCCTCCTAACAGAGAAGTACAGTTCAAAACCCTAAAAGAGAAAAGAAAAACCAGAGTCTTCTATAAATTCTGGCAAAACACACACAATTTTTTCTAGCAGTTATGTTTATTTTTTTGTGCCCACCCTCTTTCTTTTCTTATGAATATGAGATATAAGGAAAAAGCAATACCTGAGGTTAATGGTCTATCTCTCTACCAATAAACATAAAATTGTAATAAAACACACCTGTCATGCTTCCTCATAAAAAGCAGAGCATGGGTATAAAATGACTGATTGTCTGTGTCTTATTTCTGTTTTGTCTCCATAGGATAGGAATAGGGAAGCATCAAAATGCATAAGAACACTTGAGTTTGCTTTGTAACCTGCAATTTTTTTGCTTAAATTCAATTGGAGTCTCATTCATCAAACACAGTGTAGCTCTAGAGAGGTGACAGATCAAACTCTGGTAATCATGAATGTGCTGAGTTTTGTCCAAATTATGTAAGAGGTTCCAATATGGCTTTTCATACACCTTGGGTTTCTTTCAGGAAAGAGTCCTTGACTTCCAAATCCAAGTGTCAGCCAACCAGCTCTCAGTACAGAGATTAAGTAATGTGCAAATTAAGGATTTGGGTCTGACTGTATCCCTTTTGAAACAAATGGCAGCATTCCCCCCATGGCTCCAGAGGGAGAAGTCCTCTGTGTTACTTCACTGGCTGATTGCAATCCACATAGGATCGTGCAGAAAGAACTGCCAGATAATTCATAATGTCACGGAACCCTTGTCTTACTGCAAGGCTTTTTGTCATCACACATCCAGCTTCAATCCTAGTCACAAATGTACATGGTTAGTAATTGATGCATTAGTAGTTGGAATAGCTGGATGGCAAGTTTTTAACTCATCAGTGGAGGTAGCTTCAGGCTGACGAGTTTTGTGCTCAGGATGAAGAGTTGGTTCATTTATCCTAGTCAGCTCAGTCAAATAATCTCCCTCATGGCTGTAGCAATAATTAGGAACAAGGAATAAAAGTCTGAGAACCCCTGGCAGTGAGACTAAGGGACAGATAGGGAAGGTGTATGTTTATTGATGCAAATAAAGTAAAACAGAGACCAGAACACCTAGGAGATGTAACTCCGTGATCTCTGACTTGGGAATGCAAGCACCACAAGGACCACGAGCAAACAGTTGAGTGTCTTCTTTCTTTTACAACACCAAACTTCCCTGCTGTACAGAGTGGCCCCTCATATAACTTGGGCAAGGTGACTCACAACAGCTCTTTGAGGCAGTTTTATCTATCACAGTCACCAGGAGCCTCCATGGAGTTCTGTGCCATGACTGCCCTCTGACAGACACCTCACTCTCATCTGATATATTCTCTGCCATATCCTCGAGCTCTTCTGAGGAATAATTTCTTGCATGGAAACGAGACTTCTGGGAATTCTTTGTGCTGCTTTGGCTCTCTACCTGGGATCTATGAGTCTATGAGCCAGCCAGGAGCAGTCCAGACATTTTCCCTCTGGTTCAGAACTGAGTCTGGAGTTCAGTTTCTGCGAAGAAAGGATTACAGACACACTGAGTTCCTCCTTTCTTTTCACATTTAGACTGTGGGTAGCTCTCTGCTCTGTTTTACTTTGTTTACCTGAACCAACCTCCCCTAGAAAGGTTATTAAAGAAACTGCAAGTGGTTTCTGTAATTTCATAGTAATAAACTAAGCACAAGCTTTTTAATAAAGGAATCAACTAATGGGGAGAGAGAGGTCTTTTAATAATCTTTTAATATTCTTTTTTTTTCTTCTAGGTGGGGGAATCAAACTCAAACACATTAGAGGGTTTGCCTAAAGGTAATTTTTGGGTAGCAGACCCCAGCTTCTTAATCAATTTAGAAGTTTATAGAATGTCCTGCCCATGTTTAGACCTCATTAATTTTGAGGTCATTATGTTATTCATAGATTTGCTACTCAAATGGTTAATCTCAATTTAGAACAATTCATTACATTCACTTAGTGTCTTCTAAATATGGTGTAAATATATACATATATCTATAACACAAAGAATGACATATTTAAGCAGAATACTTTTAAACCAGACACACCCAAAAGAAACTCCCAATAAAACTACAAGTGGCTTTGGGACTAGAAGAATCTCTATACGTATCTCAAATCTTCTTTCTAGATAGTACCATGTTTAGCCTTGATGCAAAATGTTTTCTATAATTTTGCTTAAGTAGCAGGTAAATATTTTATGTATTTGCAATTTTTTTTCTTTTTCATGGCTTAAAGAATGGAGTGGCATGGACCAAAAGCCAGTCTCTTTTGTTTCTCTCATTTGCTGTGGATTCCTCTGGGTTTATCTTGAATTTTTATGACCTAAATCAGGAACAATTCTGCTGTTTCTCACTGAGCTGCACGTGCCTTAAAATCAATAGAAGAATCAGGCTTGCTTTGCATATTTTTCTTCTGGAAACCCTATGCATACAGTGATGTCTGTTTTCAATGAGAGTGGAAATTCCAGTATCAAGCAGCTAATCCTAAACCCCTGGTCTTGCTGCAGCTAATACTGTACAAATTGAACCCTTGCCCATCTATCTTAGGTAGAGGCTGAACAATGGTGCTCCCCTTGAACCTGCAGGCTTGTTCCCCACACGGTGCCTTCCATCGCGTGTGCACCTGCAAAGGAGACTGCGCCTGGCTGGGGCCGCGGCGCTTGGCCAAATTCCATGCAGGAAGGGGGGTTGTCAGCAAACACACTCTGATGGACCTGCCAGACCGCTGTGCAAGGCGCTCGTGCTGTGTAAGTCATTCTGCAGCTTCACAGCCCTGAAAGTATCTTTAGGCTGTGCTAGAGCAGAAGGAAATTCTTTGGCGTATTTTGTCTTTTCCCCAAACAAACACTGATGAAATGCTTTCTTCATCCCCTGTGTTACAGTGTTCTGGCTTCCTATCTGCAGCGATATTCATATTCATATAAAATATTTTTGTGACCGTCCATACCTACCATACACATCTCGAAGAATAGTCCATAAAGAACAGAAATAGAATTTACTCTTCCCCAAATCTTTCTCTCCCACTTTTATCCTTCTGTTTTCCCTTTTCTCATCCTCACATCCCACTTTCTTTCCACATTTCCCTTTATTGTCTCTGTTCCTTTAAAATATTTTCTTCCCAAGTCAAACCAAACAAAAGTATCAGCCCACAGTGGTCTTCTGCTTTTGTGTTCTGTCTTTTGTTAAAGGGAATTGGAGCAGGGGGTGGGCTTGGGCTGCTGTCCAGGAAAAAAGGGGGAAGAGAGGCACTGTTTATGCCTGCCAAGGTCTGAAGCAGTCCCCAAGTTTTTGTTTAAGAGAATCTCTTGTATTTCTTTCTACTTCTCATGGGGTAAGCACTTTTATGTATAAATTACTGTTATTATTTATGTAGGGAGCGTGTGTATGGTATCTGGCATGGATAGTTTGGAATTATCTGCTTAGATGTCAGTGTTCCTGTAAGTTTCATTCACATGAATGATCTAGGTGGCCTCTCCATAATCTGATTCTTTAAGATTTGGAGGTTTGTTGGAAACAAACTAGGTAAGTGTACGGTATGTGCATATTTCCATGCTTGTTTAGGGACAGAGAAGTGGACTTACTTCACATTTTTTGTGCTTTCCTGTTTTGTGAAGGACTTTCTGGACGAGTAAAAAAAGCAAAGACAGAGCCAGTAGAAGATGCAGCACGACAAAGGGCTCTGCCAGCTCCGAGACAGGAAGGGGAAGTTGGCTGAACTGCTTTTCTTTCTCTCTCTCTCTCTTTTTTTTTTTTTTTTTTTAAAGCAGGGTTAAGGTGAACTCCTAAGCAATTGTGGAGTGAGGCCCCACCTCTCCTAGCTTGATCTGCAGGCTCGGGTTACTCGATCTTGCCTGGTTCGCAGGAGCCCACAGCGAGCTCGACCCTGACAGAGCCTGGCAAAATAACACCCTTTGTAGAGTTCAGACTTTATTTCAGGAAGATTTGCTGGGAAACACCAGGTCAAGGATGGAATAACACTACTTGAGAAGAGATTCAGCCACCAAGCCGCTGCAAACAGTAGCTGAGCAATATCGTTCTTTCTCCTTTTTTAAAAACGAGGAAAATCCGTGTCCTACCTGGAGAAGCCGTAAGGGGCAGGACTCTGGCAGTGATGGCTCTGACTTCACCTGCTTCTGCAAATGAGTCACGGAGTGTTATAAAAAGCAAGGACCTGCCGAGTCTCATTTCTTGGAACTGAGTGGAAATTTCAGCAAGCAGCTGCGCTTTCATTAGTTTATACTTTTCCTCTGCAGGTTTCTTGAAGACGGCCTGGAATCACAGAAACTTTGCAGCATAAAGGACCTGTTGCTATGTTTGTATAACCGCGGCTCAGTGGAAATAGCTGTTTGGTCAAGATATGATTCTGGTCTTCGTAAGGAATCCTGGTGAAGCCTGGAAGGAGCCTCAGGAACATAATTAAACAGGCGTGTAAGTCTTTCTGGATTGGCAATTGAATCCTATCAAAAATCAGGAACAGAATCTCAAAAATCAGATTAGCACTCCTATACACTACCTGAATAGAGGTTCTTTTCATATGTCTGATGCTGTAAAAAGATTTATGCTTTCTAGCTTTTCTCTGGAGTCGCATGAGGCAAAAACTTATTTGAAACAGAAATCAGTGAAAACAGATTCTCGTGTAACAGCCCGATTTTAGGAGGGCAGGTGGCTCATTTTAGAAATCCTGACTGTGGTAACAGTGTAGTGTGAGGACTTCGGCTACCTGCAAGCTGCCAATAGGGACTATTCCCCTGCGCTGAGTGAAAGCCACGTGTAAGTTGTCAGAGTGAGGAGGAATGTGGTGCCAGATGGAAACAACATAAACAGCTGGGAGATTTCATCCGGGATTTCAAGCGAGGACGGGAGACTTTTGTTCTCGTAGCGCAGTCGTTCCAAATGTGGTTTAGATACACCTACTTTTTCGGGGAAGGATGCTGCTTTGGAATCTTGGTAGGTTTTGCGTATGGCCTTTTATTTAATTTTTTTGTAAAGGCTTACCATGACTTCAAACTCCCATGTTCCAGCCCGGCTCCGGGGAGCTGCTCTCCGCACCTTTGCATTGCATGAGCGCCCGGTGAGCCGCGCAGGGAGCGGGAGGAGGCGAGGCAGCCCCGCAGCGCTCAGAGCCCGCAGGGCGCGGGGGTCGCTCCGCGGGCGCGGGGCCTCCGCGCTGCTCCTCCGCGGGCCCGCCCCGGG
>WBMZ01014416.1:0-39426 GCA_013400975.1 Atrichornis clamosus
GGCCCCGCCCGGCCCCACGCACCGGCCCCGGTCCAGGCGGCGGGCGCAGCCCGGCACCGACACACGCGCGGCTTCCCCGCCTCCGCCTCCTCCCTCGGCCCCGCCGGAACCGGGAGCCCCGTGATTGATGGCAGCTCTTTAATAGCGTGGTCAGCGAGAAAATGCATCTGCAAGCAGGAGCGCAGGGAGGCGAAGCATCCCCGGAGTGCGCGGCGCTCCCAGCCCGCGGCTGCAGCACGAATATCAATGCACCGGCCCCCTCGCCGCGGATCAAAACACAGGGGGTGGGGAAATGCAGATAAAACAGGGGGTGGAGGGAGCCCTCCACGCGCGGCATTCAGCCCCGAGATGGGTAAGAAAGAGATGCCTATCCAGTGCCACATTAAAAGACACTTTACACAGGGATTTGGTTGCAGTGCATTCAATTAGTAAGCCATTTTGTTTAAAATCTTTTCTACGGCGTCTTCCTTCCCCCCATTAGAAGCAGAAATTCATCTGCTCAGCGAAACGTGTTCCTTTTAATTGTGTTTAATTGGCTTTTTTTTAGAAGAATGAATATTTCTCTTCCTATGCATCTTCACGCAAACCTGTAACTCATCTCACCGTGTCTTGTGTTGTTCTTTCACACCACAACCATGACCTTTCAGTTGCTAGTACCGACTTAATTTTGGAGCAAAGCTTTGCTATTTCCCTTGCAGAATAACATGCAAAACAAGTCATCTATGTAATCCATTACCTCGGGGCAACGTACACTTTATCCCTGCCGAGCAAATCCATTTCCTAGCTGCACAGTAATATTTTACCTATAAAATAAATATGGGAGTACACCTCCTCAGAGCTGGTTTTACAAAGCCAAGTTAAAAAAAATTTAGAAATAATAATAATCATTAAGGTTCACAGACACGGTTAATTAGAGCAACACCCTCAAGTACTGCCTGCCAACTTCATCTTCCCAGATGCTGCTAATTATTTGTAGTTGTAGTTCTTCCCTCAATTTATCCATCCATATTTCTACCATTTTCACACTAGAGCCCAAGAGTCCTTCAGGAGACAAAGATCTAACTTCAGAATTTATTCTGTACTTTCTAGAAATAGCTCCCTAAAACCACACACCCAGCTGAAGGAGCTGATTAATTCCACCGCGCCCTTGCCTCGTCACAGGACTGCTGTGATCAATACAAATTGAGGATGGTGTAGGCACCAGCTCCACTCCTGCAATATTCATTGTACAACAGCTCCTGAACTGGAGCCTGTCTTCGCCCAGACCTGGTGCAAAACAAGCTTCGTAACCAAGTAGCCGTGTGATAGCTCCAAACCTGCCAGAGCTGAAATTCAATCCTCAAGTCAGCACAAAGCAACCACACTGCATTTATCCTCACTCTTCAATTTTCTAATCAAACGTGGCCCAACACCTGGCAAATCGTAGAAGGGAACTTACTGCTCCAGCGTGTATTTAAATCAGTGTTTACTCCTAATGACTTCCAAAAGAGCTTTCCAGCAGGAAGTTAATTCAGGCCAGGTTTCATCATTTGAAAAATACCCTGTTTGATGGTACTTGTTTAAAAACACCATATCCCTTTGGGGCAGATGATCCAGGCAGCTTGGATCACAAATCCTTAAAGTCAGAATATATTGGAAAAATGGACTCAAATAATAATACTGATTAAAAAACACGTGGATTTTTTTGTATCCCGTCAGGATGAAAGTTGTTCAAACAGTGCAGGGTGCAGCATCTGGCAGTCTGAGCACAGCAACAGAACTGGAGACTATTCTTGACTCTCAGACACCGTCTTGCAAATCCAACACAAACCGACTTCCGAATTCAGCAGTGTGGGAGATGGCAGAGAAATCAACTCCAGTCCCATCTGTTTGTATACAGCATATTGGAGATCCTTGAATGAACAGAACAGCCACAGCACTCAATCACCGACATCAGAGACAACCCAACTTTCACTAATTGGCTTTCCTATGAGATATGGAGATCTGCCCCCATTTCAGAGACTAAAATAAAAAACATGCACAGAGTACAGCCTCAAGCTCCATTTTGCAATAGGGACTTTTTTATCTTGTCTGTTGACAATGGATTATAAAAGATCTTTTCTTGGTCATGAAATACACCTTTGCTAGGCGCAGCATTATAAACTTACAACAGCACTTCTTTTAAGATCACTTCTGAAAGCTGGATGGTCTAAAAAGGGGGGCAAATGTGTGAGTTACACATACACAAAGCTCATCAAGACTACACAAAATCTATCTTCACATGGGTCAGGCAAATACCCTGGAAAGAGGAGGCCTTGAGTGGAGACTCATTGAAGAGACGGCGTTGGAAAAACTGCCCAGAGACCTCACACAACGCTGTGGTGCTTGGTCCAGGGTGCAGGGGTTCTCTGGTGTTGCACAATGAAATGAAGCTCGACTCCACCGCCTGCAAAATCCATCCCAGCTTTCTTGGCAGCCTCCATTTATCAAAACAAGCCTGTCATGTCGAGTACCATTAACAGATAATGAACTGAGACAAGGGATGCAGTTACAAGCAAAGCACTCCGCATGCTACAGGCCTAAGCACACAGCCAAGGGAGCTGATATTTACTATAAACATCATAATTAAATAGAACACCTAGTTGAAGAAACATGAAGGTCGTGACAATAAACAACAGAAGCTGGAAATCTTAAAAAAATAAGGCTTTGACTTGCTGTCAGTAATTCCTGACACTGCTCAAAGGCATGTGCACATACACCCCAGCACACCTTCCCTTCTTGCAGCTAAAATCTGGGAAGCACCTGTTAACTTGCAGCTTTCGGTTTCCAGCGCTTTCCGTGAATCCTGTAACACTTTGTATCCTGTACCCACGCACTTCAGCTCATGAAAGATTGAGCACTGAGAAGTGACAGACAGTGTATCTTCAAAGGGCTGGAAAATGTGCTGCTTTCTAGACACACGACTCATAACAAACGCGAATAATTCATAACTTTGCACGAGTCCTACCCTATTTGAAGAATATTAAATACAGACATACAAATTTGAAGAATATTAAATAAAGATATAATTCCTCCAAGACACAAGGCCTATCAATCAGCAGCATTCTCTGCTTCTGCCAGAATTGGCCATCAAGCAGAGAAACGTTTCACCTGTCAGAAAAACTGCTCCAAAGGAGCAATTTCGGGTCTCCCAGGTATCCATGCACTTGAAACACAAACTAACCGTAAACAGCCTTAATGAGATTATACAGATTAAATGGCTACATTAACTTCTTTTTTTTTCGAGAGACATTCACGACAAAGAGGTCCCACAAACACTCAGAAGCAGCTCCCTCTGACTCGGAGTTCACTCATCCAGGCAATTTTTTTTAAAGGCAGGTTGGAGAACGCTGTCTGGCTTGCACAAACTGAACAAAAAGAAGCCTTAAACTCCTTTTAAGAACACACGGAGACACGAACATGACAAGCGTTTCCTAAAAGCCAATATAACACAGCTTCCCAGTTTAGGCAAGCAGTAAGGCTAACACACTAACCCCCTGCTAAACTGAACCTATTTTTAAAAGGAGACTTAACACTGTCTTCAGGGCTCCACGTAAATCAAGCTCTCCCCTTGGATTTGGCCTTGGGTATGGGGGAAGACGAAGGGAGTAAGTTCATGGAAAACAAACTAACAGCTTAATATTGTCACAACACTGTTTTTCTTGTGTGTCATTCAATCCCAGTCCTCATCACAAGTTTCCCTTTCACTGTCAGTGTGTGTATTCCCAGCCAAAACACCAGTGATACCTCCAGTAAAACAAAAAGCCTGATGCACAGCTTAAACTGGAAGTGAGCTGGAGGATTCCAGAGGCCAGTGGTCAGCTGGAGATCTCTCAGCAGAGGAGAGGAACCGCTGGCTGGGCTGCCAGCAGGAAAGGTCACCTCCCTCTGCTCCCAACAGCAGCACTGAATGTCTGTAACCCATTTCTGTTTGTCTGCAATTGGACATCAAAGCACCTCGGCTCTATCCAAACACAAAACCTTTGGTCAGGTTAGAGGTGAGGCTTTATTCCTTTGTAAATAACGCACTGTTTTATTGGTACAAACACAGCTGAGAGGAACTGATACTCAGCTCTTGACAAGACAGTTACTGCTGTCTGCACACAAATGTCTTCAAATCTGCCCAGGGCAGGAAAAGTCGTGTCTGCACTGGCAGATCTGTGAGCACACGTGAACCCCAACAGGAAACTGCTCGGAGCTTTCGGCAGCCACAGCACTCACCCAGCCACAACTCTGCTCCACAGCTACACCAGGGTGCTTTTCCACACTGCCTAAACGTAATCTGTGAGAGGAAACTCAGGGCAATGTGGTCATTGCTCCAACACAATCAAAGGGCCATTTGGTGCTGTAATGCAGGCCTAAGGAGGCTGTAAACTCTGCACACAGTTAAACAGAGCCGTGGCCGCTTCCACTGCACCACAGTTACATACACAGCAGTTCTGCAAAATCAGCATGCAAAGAGTTATTTTAATTTACAGTATAACTGTTGAAATTTAGATGAACCATTTCCTTGCCTCTCTCAAATCCCCAAAAGGAACCTGTACCCTTTACAGACTATGGATTTTAAGAGGTTTGGGGTTTTCTGCTGGGTTAGATTTTGTTTTGTTTGTTTTTGTGGGGTTTTTTTGGATGTAGTTGATTTTGTTGGGGTAAGGTTTCCCCCAGCTAAACCGAATTACCAACACTATCACACATTTTATGGTTCAAGAACCGCGACTCCTTCCCTGTACTTACGTGGAGCTCAGGTTCCTATTCCAGATGACCTCTGGCCAAGCTCTAAGTCCTCACAGGTCACTGTCCAAATCTAGCACCACATCAGTGCCCTGGCGAGGGAGGGTCTACCAAGCACGGGAAGGTCAGAGGAACTTCAGCCTCATTTTAACGACCCCTCAGCGCAAGAATCGCAGGCGATGCCCTTCTGTAACTGTCACCAGCAACTGCCACCAACTGCCCCCGCCAGCCCCGCAGGTCGCGCTCTGACCCAAACCCACCCCACACCACAGGCGCAGGGCTCAAGCAACACGCAAACGCAAACAAAGATCCCCCAGAGAAATAAAAACCAGATCAATCCCAAGACCTGTGGTCCTTACTGCTTTAAAACAACTGCTTGTTATGAGGTAAAAGTTGCCTCAGATTCCCCCTCACCCTGAACCTGTGACACAGCCAAAAATTATTGTTGGCACAGTCAGTGCATCCCTCAGCGGAAGAGTGGGGATAGGGCTCCAAGGATATAAGGGGCTGCTCAACTCCATTCTGTGTGTCTTTGGGAGAAATCCTGGAGGTTGTTTTTGCACAGCATCCTGGATGCATGCTGCCTTTCTGTCACAGTAGGAATGAAAAAACAAGAGTGGCTCCCCCAGGGAGCTGTGAAGATGAAGGCAATTCACTGCTAACACATGAAAAAAGCAGAATTTTACAGGAAGGCCCAGCTTAGTAAGTGTCGGGGAAAACAAACAAACAAAAAATACCAGAAAAACCCCAAACAACCAAGCACAGCCCAAAAAAACCCAGCCCAGCTCTCTCAGAGTTCAATCTCCAGTCCTCACACAACTAAATGAGTGTTCCCACCAGTGCCAGCCCGCCCCCTGCTCCCTGTTCTCCCACTCCAAGTGCTGGAGACTCAACTGCACCAGCTGGAAAAACCCCTGAGCCCAGACCCAGAGTCAGTGCTTCACAGAAGGCCAAGGAAAAGCAAACCTGAGGCAGAGGAGGGGACCCAGCGGAGTTAAGACTTAATTAAAGGACAATGATGCACTACTCGAAAGCAGGTACGGCCTTCAGAGCCAGAAATCAAAACAAACCAGGCAAGGCAAATTTGAGCAAAAAACTTCATCTTCTAATCACAGAAACCACTTTGGTTTTTTCTGGCATTTCTCCTCTGGTTTGTTTCCTCTTCTCTGTAGGGACCAACACTTAAATTCAAAAAATGTTTTCATAAAAAATCCCTGCCCTGGGAAACTCCAAATTACAGAATGGTAAACTGTAAGCCAAGAATATTAAAACAAAATCCAGTGTGTCTGCCAGATTTTGTGGTACTTATGGCAAGACATCAACCTGTTCAGCAGCTTCTTGAATTTAACACAAAGGAATGCACACAACTTGTTTTAGAAGGTATTCTCTTACACAGAAGAAGAAAAAAATCCAAATATTTGTCAAGAAAAGTCATATTTAAAAGGAAAAATTTACATACTTCAAAATGTAACAAATGGATTAAAACAAACAAGAAACTCTTTGTTCTCAGATGACTATAAAAAAGCAAACAAAATAAAATTCTCAGTAGTTAAATGTGTGTGGGAGTGGTAAAGCTAAAGGAGGGAAGGAAGAACTAAGCAAAAGCATCTTTTTCAGCTCTATCAAAGCAACTGTAAAACAATGGAAGTTTGCCTGTTCTTCCCTCCAGTTTAAACTAAAAGTAACCCTGGGAATGGAAAACTTGATACCTCCATCAACAGCCTGTGGAATGTTTAAACTATTATAACATAAAGCATGCTCATACTCACAGCTAAAGGAAATGACTCCCAAATGCTTCCTTTGCAATCTTCCTTCCAGAGCAAGACACATTCTTTACCAAGAGATTTTCTCAACACAGAAATGGAACTAACAGAGATGTAAAATTTGCAATGGATTTACAGCCTTTTATTGAAGTCACAGAGGAGATGGGAGCTCTGACTACAGCTCAGGTTTTGGTGCAGTAATCACTTGCACATTCAAAGGCCTCTGAAAACTCAACAGACTTTTTTTTCAAGTGACAACAAGCACAGGATGTGACCATACCTATAATAACCTCTCCCTCCAGACGGGGAGATAAGCTCTAAAAACAGGAAGCTCCTACTATAATCTTGAAAAACTATTAACAGTCTGAAACCACACAACTCCAGTTCAGTTATGTGAGGAAGAAACCATTGACTTCCCAAAACTACAGGACAAGATACTCAGTGGATGGAATTAATTCAGGCATTGCTCCATCACACCCCTTCAGAATCTCTCAAAACATGGAATAATGTGAAGGTGCTCAGTTTATTCCTCTTCTTTCCTTCTTGTAAGCAAGCAAGACAGCTTCACTCTCACAGGAAGCATTATTATTTAAGCAATTTGCTGGACTCAACTTGTTTGGATTTGTTTTTTCTCAAGCAGACAGGGATTTACTGGTGTAGGACTGTGTTTCACACAGCAGTCAGTCTGCAGCCACCCACACAGAAACTTTTAGTCAACTGAAAGGAAGCAGTAGATTTGTGATAGCTGTTATCAACCAATTAACAGTCAAAAAAGCTTCCCAAAATTAGTTTCACAATGTTTCTCACGCTGGAGATGAGGAGGTGGCAATAGTTAAGCATGGCTTACACCAACTTAGCAAACACTCTCAGAAGAAATGGATCCTGCTGTATATTTTAACATAAATCAACTTCATGCTGCTTGTCAACACAATGCACATTTTCCTGTTGAGATTTAACATAGAACAACATAAAATCACACTAAGGGCTTAAAAATCTCATTCACATGACTGTATTCTGACTCTGAACTTCCCTCAAATTCTCAAGGAAAACACACACTTGTCTTAACTAGGTTCATGTTGGTTTCACACGTAATGCAGCTACTACAGGAACATACAAATTCAATGTTTTTAGGACGGCTGTACCTGCACACCAGTTTTTCCCTTACACTGTTCCTTCAGTGGCCTATTAGAGAATTCAACATAAAAGGCATCTCAAGTCTTCTATTTAATTGCTGCTTCTGGTTATACAAAGAGATAACAGCAATCCACACAAACTAAGACAGAAAAAATTAAAAAACATAATCCCCATCAGAATTAGGCAACCAAATAATTCCAAGGCATCACAGCAATAAGGATATGTGAGAGGTATCTATGGAATTTCTTTAAAGTACTTGCAGAAAACTATAAAATACCAGAGTACCATTCCCTGCCACTCTAAACCGTGTCCCAGACATGACATTACAGCTCTGGTGAAATAACTGCCTGCAGATTGCAAATCAAGCCCTGAAACACACGTACAAAGGGACAGTTCCACAAAACAAACACTCATTTAAGGAAATATTTATATGTCCTACATTAAACTTACAGGAAAAACAAACACTCCTGGACAAAAGGAACGCATGAGGATGTGGGGCCAGTTTCCAGTGTAACAACAAACAGCTTTAAAGCCACTGCACAGAAACAGCAAAAGCCCCTTTCAGCAGAAAGGGCTCCAGAGCAAAGTGTGCCCAGTTTGCAGAGAGGTGCCAGGGTCCAGCTGCAGCATTGCCATCTAGTGTCAGCCTCCAAGAACACGGTGGGAAACCACCAAGGCACGGCACACACTCCCCAGTGAGCCCCAGAGCCCGTGGAGAGACAACTGTCCGTCTTCAGCTCTGCCCTCGAGTGCTGCCAGCAGCCCAACCGAGAGCACTCAGGGAAAGGCCATAAGGCACCAAGCTCAGCCACATCACAGGAAGCCCCTTAACGTGCCTGGCTGCCCCTCCAGCTGACCATTCGTCCCGTTAACCAAGGCACGAACCAAGGAACTCCAAACCCAGCGTGCAAAGCACACAGCCATCCAGAGGAGCACGGGCAGATCCCGGTGTGTGATTCCCAGAGCAAACCACGTGTTCTGTGTGCTGCTGCCTCCCTCTTTCTGAACTGTCTAGGTTTTGAGGGGTGAATGACAGGAACTGCTCAATTTTCATGCTAATGTTTTATCAGAAAGAAGTATACATGTCACATCATGAGCTCATTAACAATCCCTCCCTAAGACTTGTATTAAAGCTTGGCAGGCAACTTCCTCATGAAATAAAACCTGCTGCTTTGCTTTTTAGGATCTGAGCATGCTGGGGTGGCATATCAAGAGGTAAAAACGTAATTTAGAGGTTACGCTTTGTTTCAATTTCATAGAATCGTCATTAGGCAGTCACAGAACACACGCCAGGTTATCCATTTCATTCTTTATTACCTGCAGTCATCAAGTCTCAGGAGGAAAACTCTGACCTCGCACCTCTACAATAGCACACACGTGTGCAACTTCACATTCAGGGAACCACACACAGCCAGAACTTGTGCCCTCCTCCTAAGCACACACACACTGCACATGTCTGGCCTCCATGAGGATGCCAGTGGGTAGCACAGGTCATGGCTGTAAAACGTATTAAGCAGGGAATTGTCAGGAGTTAACAAAAAGGGCAAAAAAACCCCCTAGAAGTTCAGAGAAGAGGGGGAGCTGGAGAGTGAATGATCTCCAATCAAAGCCTGTGTTTCCAGGCTCAGCTGTAAAAGCTCAGTTGTTTTCAGTGCTTAAATGTTAACAATGAGGTGATTTCAAAAAAGCAACATTCATTCCACAGCCCATAAGCAACAACTGCTTAGCCCTTTACCCAAATTACAGGGTTACAAGATGGCAATTCCAACCCCAACACCAGCTCTGTTTTTCCAAAGGAATGGGCAACAAAACATGCAGCTGTCCTTCCTCTTGCTGCTTCTTTCTGAAGGAAATCTCCACTCTGGGGTACCACCAACCAGAGAGGGAACTGATGTATTTTAAATAAGCGGAGCTCGCTGGACAAATGAGGTCAAGAACAAGGCTGACAATCGCGTTAGATTCAGTTCTTGCAATGAAAAGACAAAGTCCCTTTCATGGCTTCCACTACAAAGAAACCCATCATTAGACCTCATTTTTGTCAGTTCATACAAAGGCTGAAGATACAGACAAGCGGTGTTTAAAAGAAAAGCCTTTGAAATCCAATGGCTCCCAAGAATATCAGACTGGAACTTGTCCCACCTCCCCTCCAGCATCCCCCTGGACGGAGGAAGCACTGTGTTTTGCTCATTAGTTTCAGAGCTGGGCTGGGGGTGTTTGATTTGTTTGTGGGTTTGTTGGTTGGGGTTTTTTTAAATAACCTTTAAGACATCTCCCTGTTGATTAAACCATTTTCATCCTTCAATGAGTTTGATTCCTATTAGTTCAGACTGCAGAGAAGACATTGATTTTTACTATACTCAGGATCAAGAGAAGTAACAGCTTTTCCAATTAAACAACTGCTCACCACGTTAAGTAGAAAAATATGTCCACAGCAATAATGTGCAAGCATCCAGAGCAGTCCTCAGTGCCAACAAAAGCTCACACACATGCCTGTAATAACTTTAACCTTTAACTTGAGAAAAGGAGGAAAACTCCATGTATTACAGACAGTTCAGCCCTGGTTAACTCTGCTGAGAAGGAGCTGTGACTCTGAGGAAGGCTCAAAACTACACACAACCCATCCTGCAGCTCTGAATTTCCATCACTACACCACAAATCAGCACACGGGGCTTCTGCCTGCTAAAACAGGAATCACAGCCAGAAATGCTCCTGTAGGCTGCTGCTGCTTCTCCTCTTCAATGAAGAATTTACACCAAACAAATCCATACAGTTCTGGCATTACAGCCTTTCTCCGAATTGCAACGTAAATCAAGTGTTTTATTCCACACCCTGCAGCTATTGCCACATTTAATAACTGACATGGGAGACAAGTTTTAATCTCCATCAGGCTGAAACAATTACTATCCTCATAACCACTCAAGTCAGAGGTAAAAATTATGAGATTTCTATTACCTGATTGCATATTCAGGGAGAAACAGTTGTACTTTTCCAGAGTAAAAAGATGAAGTACAGCCAGTGGAACAAAAAAGGGGAGCCTGAACACCCCCAGTCCCTAATTCTGCATGTACCAGTGGCCATGCACTCCATGCACTCAGGATTTGTTTTCAAGCTAGAAAATAAATGCAACAGCCCTGCCAAAACACCAGCAAAGAGATGAGAGATCTGAACAGACGTGACACTTGCAGATGTAAATATTCCCTGGCCAAAAACTCGAGCTACAGCTTTTGGTAAGACCTTAAACAATGGGGGGACATTTTTAGGCTTCAAGGAAACAACTGAGGAAAAATCTATTAAAAATCTTCCTGAATTGAGGGGAGCTGGAAGTTACCCTACACTGCAGTGCAGCCCTAAGCACCTCATCAGCACCTTGAGGCTTTACAGTGACCAGGAAATTCCCTCCCAAGGACGTTTGGGAAAGGGTCACCAGACTGTGTAAATGAAAGGGGAAGAACAAAGTGCTGCACAGACATTACAGCCAACAGGAAAAAAATCCCCATGTGAAATCTCACTGTGGAATTTGTCTATTATTACATGTTTTACTACCAGTTATTACTAGCTCCTAGAAAGGGATATTAAAAATCACAGCAGGTCAAGACACTGCCTCTTTCTCTATTAATATATTGAGGCAAAAATGCAGTGATTTACCTCTTGTCCAAGAAAGGGAGAAAATGCCATCAAGTCTGAACCATTCAGCCTTTTATTTATGCTCTATAAAGACCCCCAAAGATACTTAAATATCCAAATTATTTAAATCAGCATGAAAATACTAAGAAGGATGTTAGAGCTCACAGTGCAGGAATCCCCCCAGAGCTAAATAATTAAGCAGCATCTTCCAGAGAAACTCTCCAGGCCAAACTAATATTCAGGATTCCAATCTGGTGAGAGCCCATGTGGTTGGGGAGAAGGGCAGGAGGAAGGCAGAGGGATTTTTATTGTTTTTCTCAAACAAAACGTCATCAGTGCATGTTAAAGAGGGGAAGGAGACGCTGCCTTGGCTCAGAGCACCCTCTAGAGCCAACTCCTCATCAGTGACATCACAGCAGCGTCCTCTCCCACCCAAACCCAGGCTCTGCTCCCTGCAGCTCTCTGAAACCCAGCACGGTTTTACCACTGGATATCAGTAAACCCAGGAGCAACTCTCAAACATCAGGGAATAAATGTATCTTCTAAATTTACATCCAGTGTCTATTCATATACGTCCCCCCTGAAGTCCTAGCACTGCGCTGATAACAAAATCAGACACTACCTCTGATTAAAGTACAAAGCTGTTAAAAAATAGTGCTACTTCTCCATTGCTTTGGAGGAGAATTAACCATCTCATCTTAGATAAAGACTAAGCTTTGCTTTCCAAGACTTCACATGCACCTTTCACTGAAGTGAACAAGGAAGCTGCTGCTTTCCCATATTTTTTATATCAGGCCAAGTATGGATTGCAGGAGCCATTCTTGAACTGGAATTTTTAATTATTATTCGTAAGTGAAAGATTTTAAGGCATAAGATTTCAGTTAATTAAAATCCACTTAGTTATCAAACTACCATTAAAAGACCTATTTCAGCCTCAAATGAGGTAAGTTACTGCCATCTGCAAATATATCATTAAATTCTTGCTCACTGATTGTAAACTTTTTTGCTTAAAGCAGGTACATGCAAAAGATAACACTGACACAAGGAGCTATGAAGAGAGCCTCTAATCAGTAACTATTAATCAATTCAATTATTAGGGATTCATTTCTTCCAAATCTGAGCCCTTAGGAGGAGAAAAAAACCCCACAGGATAGAACAGACTGTAGAATTTAATGGTGTCTTTTTGGTTTTATCCTCCAAATCAAGCAGACTCACAGCTGATGACTGAGGACAGAGAACAAGTTCCACAATGTAAGCAATTCCTAGGGAGCTGTGCAGGCAATCCCAAAATAAGGAGGAAGGTTCTTCCTTCACCCCACCACCCTCCTCTTCATTCTCCAGTCCAAGGGCCACATGTTCCAGTCCAAAAAGGCAAGTAAACATCCCCTGAGCTTCACTCACTTCTCTCATGCTGGACACCTGTCTCCTGTTTCAGAAAACCTGTGATTATCCTTCTAATCCTTCTGGACGAGGACATTCATCCTTCACCTAAGGGGATTCAAAGGGATCTCCTGAGGACCTTCCCTGGCACACAGGCAGTAACTGCAAGAGCTCTGCGGGCTGGGAGGGTTCAGGGATATCTCCAAACAACCATTTCCTTTAAAGTCAATCATAGGGGAAAGGAGGAGTTAAAATAAAAGTGATTTTTTAATATTTAAACAAGTTCAACATAAAGCCAAAGAGGCAGAAGAAAGTAATTTGTCTCCTCAACACAAAATCATTGCCAGGCAAATAAAGATTTGGAAAAGGTCAGAAAAATTTTTGGCAACACAAACAGGTGGAAACACTGATCTACAGAAAGGATGTTCACACTTCCATCACAAATTGTCTTCCTCAGAGATATCTGTTGCATGAGAATCACAGCTTTTAAGGTCAAAACTAAGTGTCACAGACAGCCAAAGTATCTCCTAGACTTCCTGCTCATCCAGAGCCTGCAGTTTATAACACTTGGTGCAAGAAGTAACGTGAAGTTTTAAACTCACACCTTCTTACATATTTATTTACCTTTGAACATCAGCATTAACAAATAATTAAGAACAGTAGCTAAAAATAACATTTATTGAAAGACAAACCTAGAGCCTGTGATAGCTACAAATCTTTATTACACCTCTCAATACACGCTTTTCTCAAAGAGGATCAATAGTCCAGCCCCTGGTTTAGCACAACCCATTCTTTCTGTAAGCCCACCACTGCTCTGATTCTGAAAATGAGCAAACTGCTGTGCACATAAAAAATATTACCTGCAATTCCACTGACAGATAAGTAATCGTGGTGGCTTTCACATCTTTTGCTAAAGAGCATTTCTTCAGACCTCATTTCCCTTTCACTTGACCAAAATAGAAAGATTAAGGTAAGCCATTTACAGCTCAGAAAACAAAAACTTATTACAGGTTATTTTTAACCAGCCACACTGAATTTAAACCATTTCCAGAAATTATGCCATGGCTTTCAGCAGCAACATTTATGCCTCCCACAGCTAAAGTCTGGGCATTTCCTCCCTCCCTTATATTAGTGTGTTTATCCAACCATAATTCCATTAGCATTATGTAACACAGACAATCTTCTTAGGCATTTTATCATTGTCTCACCCAAACCAACCCACTGCACACACGTCCACTCTGCCTGGAGAACTGTGATCTCCCAGACTTTGCTGACACACAAGAAACTGTCTGATGCAGAACTGAACTGACACCTTCAGCTGCTGAGCAGCTCTGCCTGGATCCTCAGCCAAACCCTCTCAAAGCAGATCAGTCTCACTGGCCAGGGCATCATTTCCTCTCACACACTCACAACACACCAACATTAAATTATTGTAGCAGCTGTGATTCTTCCTCCAAGAAAAAAAGCATTTAAAAAATATATTTAATGTTTATCAACTGTCTACCCCTCCTGCATACTGAACACAGTAAATACTATTTGCAGTTATGTCTGTAATTTGACATTAATTCCTTAATCTTCTTAAGGCAAGGCAAGCTTGTAGATCATTATGAGGTTATTTAGAAGAGCACATCTCAAGTGTTACATGAAGTGTACATTTTATTAGGAAAATAAGTTAACTCAAGTTTTGTATTTTGTCATTCATACACCTGAAAAATGAGTCAAGCTCCTTTGGAGAGCAATCAAAGATACCCTATGAACTATTATTGCTGTGTAATCCTCTTTGGGGTGGTGCAGCATGTGCTAACAAGATTGTGTGGCTTTCACATTGGATCAGCAGGACTGTGACCTTTCCTGACAGCCATTCTCTTTAATGCCAGACATGGCCAGTGCAGCATCTCCCCCACAGGGATCCCACCCGGATCAGCTTCCACTGCTGTCACCACCTGTGTCCTGCCTGCACCACAAAGTCCATGGATCAGGCCCAGCAACGACCTCTGCCCCAAGCAGCACAGCACAGCACACCCAGCACAGGCTGATCCAGAAAATCCCTTCCCTTGGCAGTGTCTGTTGTGCCAAACCTCATGGAGAGGACAGAGCCAACAGGGTCTTCACCAGGCCTTTGCAAAATATTGGTAAGGACTAAAGAACCGACCGGCACAGCCCAGTAACTCCTCTACACCCACCACACAGAGTTCTCTTCTTAAAGGTCTTCTGCCAAGCCAATGTTGAAATCTGAGTTCCAGGTCAAGGGGTTTAGTTAAGCCAATACAGACGAGCTTAGAAACAGCTTTAAAAAAAGTACCTGGGCAGGGTCAGCTCCTGAACTAACACGTCCTGAGACTCCGGCTGGTACACTGGGGAGAGAGAGACCTAAACCCAGAGGGGAAGGGGCTGAGTGAGAACACACACACTGGGCAAGCTGCTCACATTCCACATTCCCAAATGACATCCAACAAAGAGAACTCATTGCTGGCACATGGCAAGATGGTTAAAATCCAATGTGCATGCAACAGTCTAAAAATGTGAGAATTAGCATTACTTTTCTTAAGTTCAGGTTTTTTAAGCAATTTAGAATTGTGTTTAAGTTTCAGTGCAAGATTCATTCTGATGCAAACCCAAATATTTCACTTGTTCATACAGTGGCTACTAAAACTTGTTTATGTGAAAAACAGGATGTGAAATAGCAGCTACATCTAACAGCAAAATATTTTTTGCTAGTTTTACAATCACAAGGCATTTTGTAATTAAATTGCTAATGTTGCAGAACCTAGTTTTGGTCAAATCTACATCTAATTACATTCATCAATTAGCCTGTAATTGCATTTTGCTATTTTTGATTTCTAAGACTTGCCGGGCATACCTAACAAACTGATATTCCCTGGTTTTGGTTCTTGGGGTGGAGTGGATAAAAATGCCACACTGCAAAAGAGGCTGACTGGTTTTAAATATCCCTGTTTTCAAAGTAAGGTTTATCTGGGAAACAGAACATGATCTTCAGTGTACAAGGGGACAGAATGACAACTCACAGTGTAAACAAATTGAAAAAGGATTCAAGTACTACACTGCAACATTCTAGTTTCTAAGTACTTCTGAATGCAGAAGTGAGCTCCTTAAACTGTTTTTCCTGCCTCTGAAAGGTTTGTACCCAAATGATTACTGTAATTTCCAGGGGAGATAATCTACCAAAAATAAAGGAAATCCCATTCTGAAACTTTACTTGCACCGTGAGCTCATCTAGCGGAAACAATGACATTTCAGTACCTCTTCCTTCAAAAAACACCAGCAGAAGGCACACACCATGAGGAATACCTCACTTCAGGGTTTTGCCTAAAGATTCAAGACACAAACAGTTATAAAAACAAACTCAAAGTATGAGCTGAGTAGGAAACATTTTTTGTCACGGAAAACTGGAAGCCAAAAGCAAACAGGCGGCCAGGCATCGATCATCAGCCTCCTCTCTGTAGGATGTAATTAAGCAGACAACTTTTATTTTCAGTATCAAGACACAGCTGAGGCCATGAAATAAGGAACTAAAACTTTGCCAGACCTCCCCATAAAGACATAATTAAAGCAGAGGGTTTGTTTCTCTGGGAAGCGTTTTGTTTCTAAAAATAAAGATGCAGATTATCCCACAAGTTATCTCCTATTTCCCCAGAAGAGTCATCAGCACTCTGGTATTGCATAACTACAAACCCATAAACCACGTCAGAATTAGCACAGTTAAGTTTAAAAAAAAAAGGTAATTTTAGTGAGTTAGCAGAGTTTGGCACTGAATCATAAACAAATGAAATCCCTGACCTTTCCCTGAGTCACTGTCATTCCTAAGGATGCATTACTCACCCAGCCTCCACTACAGGAGCAAGCTGGCTTGATGGATGTCAAAAGGATCTTATTTTAAGCAAGCAGTAATATCTTTTTCAAGAGCAGGTACTTCTCAGCCATTGCAGACTTGGTGTACTGTGGAGTGTTCCCTGAACTGCTACAGGAGTCCTTCGGAAATGACTCCCTAAGATTGCCAGAGAACAAAGTTACACAGGGGTATTTATACAAACCTCCTGCCCAAACAGTCACGATTACTGTTGAGATAGTGAATGACTCTGGCCACACTTCACCCACAGAAATTCTGCTTTCGGTGATGAGCAAGCAGTAATTCTAACTGAGAAAAACTAATCCCACTCTAAGAACTACTTTTAATGAATTTCAGCTCTATGTGCCAATTCTGGTTAAGAACCCAATAACTTCGGTGTTGCAGCTGATTAGGGTCCAACCAAGTTGGATTTGCTGCCATTTACATTTCTCAGAATGTCCTAATAAGATCAAGAGTGATCTGATACCAGAAAATACACGATTTTTTTTTTCCACCAGACACCACAAAAGAAATCTGAATTATTACCTAAGGTAGCAAACAAGTCAGTACGCCTTCAGCTGTGGTTAGAACCGAAACTGTCAGGCCTCACTTAGCACGTACAGCTCTGCCTTTGCATATTTTTGTGTTTGTCTCACAGCTTATTAAGTTTTGCAAACAAAAGCAGTTGTGCTCTTGCCAACAGATTATCGCGTTTTATTATCACGGATAATTTTAAAACATCAGTGTACCTACATAAATAAGAGACTTGAACTGCAAGTGTCTTTCGGCAACTGCAGGAGGATTTTCTTTGTATCAGCAGCAGCACACAGGAGTGTTTGGAATTGCAGGATAGTGTTTTCATCTGCCATGACAGCTGAGGCTGTGTAGATACCAAGTACACGGTAAATGCAGCAAGCGTTGCTTTTAATAAACTGCCACAGAAAAAGTATGAAAAAAATGATTCAAGCTGAGGACATATTGATGGGTACAAAATCCTTGAGGCATTATGCAGCTCACACAGGCTCATGGATCAGTATTATTGCAGCTACCAGTAGCCGTCAAAGCCAATTACCCCAGGGAGTGAGGACGGGGCTCCTGCTGCCTCCCGACTGGCGGGGGCTGAGCGCGCGGGAGAGGCGGGAGCGCGGAAAATCTGTCACAGCCAATTACTGCCAATGTTTTATTTATGTCAGGATACACCTGATCAGTGAACAATAAAGCCATTTTAGAAGAGATGATTGCAAAAACAGAATGCAAAATGGCAACAACTGGTAGGAAAATTTCATTTCCAGCAAAACACGAGGCGCGCGTTCGCCACCCAGGAAGGCGCGGAACCAACGGCGGCTGCCGGAGCAGGGACACGCGGGGGGTGAGAGCCTTGGGCTCCAGATGTGCCCGGCTCTTCTCTAAGGGCCTGACAAAAGGCTGGCTTGTTAGGACTGCTTCTGGAGACAGGGAGATGCAAGTCAATCTACTACAATGGATTTAAGGAATTAAATTTGATATGGAAGGAAAGCAGGCGGGGTGGGGGGGAGCAGAAACACTGACACAATTTGCAGATAAGCCCACAGAACATGTTTTCTGTGCAACACCAGCCTTTACTTCAATTGCCCAACTCAGCTGACAGAAGAGAAAGGTTATCTACAGGAATAATATAGAAATTTTAACATTCTCCAAAGGCTTGAGAACCTGCTTTGTACTTATCTGTCTTCATCTTACAATATACTACCTGCATTTTAAAGTTAAATAGATTTAAGTGGACTCAACATCAGATCCCAAAGAAAATATTGATTTTTTTTCCCCCACAGATATATAAACTGTGTCTAGTTTTATTCACAGGAATTTTCATTACTTTCAGGAAAAGGGCACTGTACAGAACTGCTGTGAATGAACAGATCAGCCCTTATCAGGTGAATTTGCTGCTGGGGAAATCCCCCTTTAAGCAGCACAGACCTCCCAGGAGAAGCTTATCGGCCACCAAGCTGGAAGTTGGCACTTGGAGATAATTTTCTTCAATTATTTTGCTACCTTAAGTTCCAAGTGCCAACATTTCCTGTCCTCTCTGTTAAAGGATGCATCCTGACCCCATTCCCAAAGACATCACAGGGGGATGCAAAGCAGATTTGGTGATTACACCAACCACTGCTCCATAAAACACGATTTCCATGTCACCCCTGAAACAACCAACAAGCCCAAGTGGTCTAAGGCAATGCTTTTCTCAAGTATGGCCTTTGCAAGTACCAGTACTGAGTAATGCTCCCACTCTTTTGTAAATTTAAAAATCTATGGAGAAACAGCAAAAAGAAACTGAAAGCCCAAAGATATAGGAACGAAAAAAAACCAAGACTACACACACCACGTTAAAAGGTATTAGGATGGGCAAGATACAACAGAATTTGGGTATGGCCTTCCCTGGGAGTGGAGTGCAAAGAGTGCAAATAATGGGCATTTGAGCCCTGAAATCAAAGTATGAAAGGAATGGCTGTTGGGTGCCAAGCTGAGGACTGGATACTTGGATTCTCCCCTCCCTTTCACATATCATATATGCAATATTCTTCAAAGGGTCGTTTTGTTCACAAGGCAGACACTGTGCAAGTACAGCTGCAGAATAAGGAGGCATTTTAACACAAAAATACACTCTCTATGTAGAGTTTTGTGTGCACTTTGATACATTTTTAAAAATAATCTGTCCTGTAGCTATTCAAAGGAGCTACACAGGTATCTGCCAATAAATTTCATCTTTATTCTTTTCTCTCCAAATGCACGCCTTTGAATTTAATCTAACTGTGCTACCATCACCCAGCGTATTTATGTGTGTGATGCTGAAAACATATTTAATCAAGGCAATATTACCCACTGGAGTGCCTGAGCTCCTGAAGTTCCCTAGAGAATACATTTGGTTTAGATTTTAATACCTGACAGGGACACCCCACCCCTTAGAAAAAATAAAATCAGAAATACAGCAGATCTAACAGAATATTTCACAATGGAGTTGCACAGTGTATGCACTCAATCGCTCCATTTCCCAGAAGATTCATTACAGTTACATTAGAAAGTCAAATCAGGCAATTCTGCAGTCTGGTGAAAGCTAGCATATGAAAGCAGGTTAATACAAAAGAATTTCATTTTAAATAGAGGACATTTAGGACTTTTAAAAGCAACATTATGATAAAAATTTCAGGGTGTTTATTCTGGCTTCAGAGCACGCTTTTCAAGTCTTGTTTCAATGATGTAGCTGATTTTCTAAGGAAGGAGGGAGGGAATGTCAGCTCTCCAAGGTTTGCCATCTTAATTACCCTCCGGCCACCACACGTTGCTAAGAGTCACGTTGCAGATGTCCTGCTCTCCTCAGCAGCCAGGGCAGGGCTGGTATCAGCTCTGAGCAGCAAAAATACCAAGTGCAGTGGTTAACACCTCCAGAGGCTGTGCACTGCACACAACAAATCACAGGGGACTGCATTTCAGACAGAGGTCTTATTAAGTACATGATACAACGCATTTGGAGTTTTCTGCTTACCTTACAACACAGGAATTACATCTAATTATTACCATTTATAACCTTGCCTCCATTTCAGTGAGTAAAATGCAAACAGTGAATGTAATTACTCACTAAACTAATCAAGTAATACTTGATTGACAGGATGGAAGGAAAAAGAATTTGATCAAAGCAGTTTGAACCTGAGTGTAAGCTTAGCTGAATGAAGACAAGTAATTGTAGAGCCATTCTTTACTCTAAGCAAGGCAGCTCCAAACACACAAGCCACATGCACACAGTTACAGGCACCATCAAAAACCCCCCCAGAACACAAAGAGGTTGTCACAGCTTTGGCAGCATTAATGATGAACTTCATGCACCCCTGCCTATGTTTAATTTAATACAAAACCAAATGCAGTCAAAACATCTGGTGCATTATTGATGGTTACCATGATAAATGAGATTTGACATTTCACAGGAACTCATTAGATATTCTACTTATACCCATACTTGAAGTGTTTCTGATTTTACGTCTTTTTGGAAAACATGAGTTGTGTGGGTATTGAACTGGTATTTTAGACCCCACTATAGTAAAGGAATTGACTTGCACAGCTAATTACTAATATTGAGAATTTAAGCACCACAGACCATGTTACTTTTTTACCCTCTAGTAAACCAAATGCTCCTGAAATCCAGGAGAGTTTTTCTCACATGTTGTCCCGTTTGAAGGGCAGAGATCACAGGAGCAGTTTGGATTCAGGATTGTGCCACTGCTACCCAGAGATCAGAAACTGAGCTGTCCCCTCTGGAGCAGCCCCACAAGGCTCCTGCAGCCTTTGTACATCTGCATGAGAAAATGCCAGACTGCAGGAATAAATACACTGCAGGCCAACCAAGAACTGTCTGCCTTTAATTTCTCACATCTTGACTCAAGAGCTGTACAAAAAGTTATTAAAATTAATGCAAACTATCATAACTCTGTCTTTTTATTACTGGTAATATTCCTTCTAAAATATTAGTCTCCTTGGCTGAACCAGCATGTCTTTTTGAAAACTGTCTTTGAAGATCAGAAACTCCTTAGCATAAAAAGTGAAACATGCAATCATGTTAATTTGACAAGGTAAAAGGGGGGAGAAAAAAATCACTTCAGCTTAGTATTTCTGAAACTCAGGCTATTCTTTCATTTAAAAGAAAAAAAAAAAAAGCATTTTTCTTTCCTGGTTCCCACTACAGTAACTGAAGTGAGGATGTAAGAAAGGCTTTTGCTGCTCCAAGTGTTATAAAAACAAAACAAGAAAGTATCAAACTTGGCAAGTGACTGAAGTAAACACCTCCCATCTTACATAAAATTACTAAGTTTGAATAAATTGCTGAAGCTCAAACAACCCTGGCAATCCAGTGAGTACTCACCTCTCCTTGTTTGCATAATCAGTACCACAGCCATATATATATATTTATATATATGCACATATATACACATACAAGAAGGAAGCAAGAGCTTCAGCACATGTGTTGTATAAACAAGAAATTCCAGCTGGGATTTCTCACTCTTCCTTCCGAAGTCAAAGTGAGCTGTGTGCCTGGCCAAAACACCACATTATCCAGTTATTTTGTCAAAAGCAGAAGCAAGAGCATCCACACATTCCCAGGTTTTGTATCAAAAAAACCCCCTCAACCCAAGAACTTCATGAGCTGGCAGCAGTATCACAGTTTTCCAAAATGCAAGTACAGCTTATGGTAACACTTTGTGCATGTGAATGTTATATTCTCAAATCATTTGTTCCTCTCATCTGCTTTGCACCAGGAAAAGCTTAGAACAGCCCATTCCTCACTGCTCCCGTGTACCACTGCGTTCCTGCCAAGCAATCCACGTCACCATTACTGTTCCCAAATATTTATGGACACCTCTGCAGTCAGTAATGGGTTCTTGATTGCAGAGCTGTAGAACAGCACATTCAGTGCTCATCAGCACCCTGAGAATCACAGACTCCTCAGAGTCATCCTGTGGGACAAACTAAATGCCGAAATTCAAGGATGACAGGGATGCTGGTAAATAATCCTACTTCTCTGAAGTTATAATTGCAGAGGTATTCCCTTGGAAACCAGCTGTTCTAGCTCCATACACACGCTCAGCTTTCCTCAGGACAGACACCCACGTTTTATAGCCATGCAAATCACCCCACCCGGGTGTAAACACACAAACCCACCCCGGGAGAGCCCTGACTGCTGCCTCCCCAGTGCTGCCTCAAACACCCAACAGCCAGCACTGACACAACACCACTTCCAGGAGTGCAGACTAACCTCCTTTTCATAATTGCTCACTCCATTTTTAAAAGCATGTTCCTCTCCCTTACAGTTACAGAATGATTTCAAAAGCATGAACCCATTAGACATTTGCCTCAGTCTGCCCTCAACAATAGCCTGGAGAGATAAAACTCTCATTTGTTTCCACAGAGCCCTATTGATTCTGCTGTCACAGAATATGACTATTCTCTCCTCATGCTGCTTTTCAGAACAGAGCATCGCCGTGGAGCTACGCTTTTATTGCCCTCCCCATCTCCCACAGCAGCTCTGGAGCAGTGGTTTCTCACACCACCACCCCCTCGATCCCAGCTGAGCTTTCAGCAGGCAGGATACAGATAAATCTCCTTCACACACACGGGAGAGTTAATGCAGAGAAGCCACCAAGCCGTGGGGAACACCAAAGCTCCCTTCACTGACTGTTCTGCACAGATCGCTTCCCACTGTTCCAGTAAGAACATCCGAGAGTCTTGGAGCCAGGAGACAGTCCTGGAGATGAACTACCTGTCTTACAGAAATCACCCACAGCATCACACAACTGCTTATGGTTCTTTAGAAAAACAAGGTCAGAAGACTTATTTCTGGCAATCCTGTAAATGTGAAAGTCTCCAGGCATGATCCTGGGCTGTCACTGCAAAGCTGCCACATTTTATTAGGACCGAGGAATATCGACTGCATTCCATCCCTGGAATGTCAATGATCTGATCTTTCAAGTGAAGTCAGGCACAATTTCCATTGTAGAAAAAAAAGCAGGGCAATACAATATACAGAAACTGAAAAAAGAATACATTTAGCTTGCTAGTATTTAGGTCAGTATGGACCAGTCCTGCAACATCTCCCACTGAATTCATTTCTACCACAATAAGGACTAAATAAAAACATAACAATTTAGCACACCAAGTATTTTATAGAGCTTACAGTAGGAGCTGGAAGTGTTTTGAGTGATCCTCCAACTCCACTTTCTTTATAATGCTGCACAGTGCCACCTTTAGCTCACTAAAACAATTCTATCAAGTTTTGTGAAATTTCAGCTCCTTTGATAGTAGGGAGAGATGATTCAGTGAATCCGTGCCATAAATATGGGTTAGCCTATAGATGCTGAGATGTTTGGGGACGGACTAAGCTAAAGCCAGGGGCTGCATGAAGCTGCTGAGTCTCAGAGGCCAACAGCGACACAGAGAGAACTCTCCCTGACCTGGCTCCTGCTGTGAGACAGACCTGCAACCCTGCCAGCAGCTCATTGTCCCACTGAACTCCAGTGTTTCCACTCCTAACAGAATATTCCAACAGCCTTATAAATCTCCTCTTAACCCCCCTACTTCCCTAATCCTCGCCAGTATAAGAACTTTTCTCCAGCACCCTGAACAGTTTCAGTGGTATATAACTCACACTTGGGAGCTAACATATGGTTCAAACAAGCATCAGATTGTTGCATGGTTTTCATACCAGCCCGTGTAATCCCTGGGTTCCTAACATCTGTCTTTCATTTGTGATATAATTACACATTTATTTTCCATTTTATAGTTTAATTTCATATACTGTTTATTTGATCTTGGGTCTGATCTTGCTACAGCCAAGGGACATCATGCTCCTTCTTACCAATATAAACATGTTTCAGCTGAGCTTACAAAGTTCTGCACTTCTCTTGTTCACCAACAGATTCATGGCTTTATAGAAGAAAATTGCTCATACATTTTCCCCCCTAAACTACAAACATAAACTCCTAACACTTCTCAAAAATCTAGTGGAAAAAACCACAGAAACTTGACCAGCTCTTCTACAAACACTTAAAAACAACTGCAAAAGCTTTAAGTGTACTGGGAGGTGAGGGGGCAGAAAGAGGTATCAATATTTAATCCACTGCTAAAAGTGTAGCATCAAAGCTGCAGCAGGGTGGCATAATGTTGCAGCTGCTTCCATTTTCGTGTTCTTACATTAAGAAACCAGCTTTTCCCTTTGCATTATGTATTAAATAGTACATATTTTAGAATCTCAGAAAATCATCTCTAAGCCTTGCTAAGCCTTTATAATTGAAAAAATTGCATTTAGCATTTTACCAGCTAGACATGCAAGAAATACTAAATTCAAGGACAGAGCTAATGTTAATTTCTTGATACTCTCCTATGATCTATAGCCCTTCTCAAACTCACCACATCTGGAAAACAGAGCAATCAATGTAATTCACATGCCTAACCTAAAGCACACTTGCATTCTTCATGTTTGAGCAAGGAAAGTTCAGGCTTTCTATCCACACAAATTCCTTTCCTGAGAAAATTGCCACCATGTGGTGAGTGGCTATCCTGTATAAATTGCCTCTCTGGAAGGACATCAGGAAACCAGGGAGTTACATTTCAAAACATGGTGATGCATTTATCACCAACTTGGCAATGAAAACCTGGGTTTGCAGGTTGCTGCAGACAGGAATTGTGTTTTTCCCAGTTCAAAGCAGCACACTGGGAATGGTCAGTGCTTGATGAGCTCTCCCATTAGTCACACACATCCCACTGGACACGTGACCCCTGCACAGTCACGTAACACAAGGCAGGCACATGTTTACCCTGCCAGCACAACGCAGCCTCATCCCGGGCACAGGGAGAGCTGCAGGAGCAGAAATTGGACATATTGTTAACAGAATACATTTTTGGCAACCGAAGGGCAATTAACATCAGAATTCTTAATCATCTCGAACACCTCCAAATTGGAGAGAGGGGTGTGAGCATGTGGCAGTGAGTGGTGATGAGCAGCCTGGAGCAGTGGGATCAGCACTGGGATTGCAGGGCTGGCACAACCTGCCACGGTGCACCAGGCCAGCCTTCTCCTCTGCCCCAGCCACACAAATCCAAAACACTACAAGGGAAGTTCTTGTTAGAAATGGCAGGGGGAAGTCTTTTTTTTACAACACATACAGAGCAGAATAGTGCAATACATTCCTCAGCACCACTGAATGCACTGGACACTGGGTTTACTATACCCATTAACTCATTACACACAAAAATTCAACCCACAGAGTATCCTACAAAATAGTAAGTCACGTTTCCACAGTATATCTGTGCACAGTCAGACAATGTAAGCCTGCCCTATTTGTTTTAACGTGCTGTGGCTAAAACAAATGCAACTGTAGCCTGAAGTTCCACAAGCTGCCTGGTATCCATTATTAAAAGCCAAACAGATGTTTATTCACACTGTAACATCATTGTTGATGAAGCACATAGGCCCTGTTCACGGGGCCCAGAACGAGGCCACTCACACTGCTCGGGATGAATCCCAGCGCAGAACAATGAAAGGCATTCAAGCACAGCAGAACTTGCTAATGGGTTTTGATAACAGCAGAGACACCCCCTGTATTCTTCATTACTGCTGCGACCTATTTCACAGTTAATTCTAAACAGATTTGGGTGCATAAAATCATACTAAGCACTACACTTAAAGACATTATCTACCTAAGCACAGGATCCCCTCAACACCTCTCCTATATTGATTAAACGACCAACACAGGAGGGATTGACAAGTCCACTGTAATAGAAACCATCTTCTCCAGAATCTGCTCATCAGTTCTATGTGCTCCTTTCCCCCTCCACACTTTAAGTGTTTTTCCATTTTTTAATAAAACACATTTCTGGTCACACCATTAAGGGTATCACCAGAATGTAACAGTGCTGAAACACTGAAAAACCTTTCCTTCCACTCAGTATTTCCAAACAACTAAACATCACATTAAAAAAACAATAATAAAAAAGACAATCACTCTGAAATACAGCCTGGTTTTGTCAGCTAGTGTAGATTTTAAAAGTCAGATGCTTGCATTTTACTTGTCTGCCATTACTGGCAAATTAAAGCTATGAACAAATGCTGCGTAGGCAACAAATAATTCTACTAACACGCCAACAATCACTTTAATCTCTTCCACTTAACAACTCATGAACCTTTTATGAACATAATCTTCTAGAAGGTAGCTGGTAATACAAGATAATCCCAGTACAAGTTTAATTAAAAATACAAACTACATATAGCTCCATGCTTACCAACTCTTTCACGCTGAAGGAGCAAGAGTGGCGATTATTAATAGCTCTGTTAATCTGGCAAACTGAAGTGCACAGGAACAGGCTAAAGAACCATTCAACAGACCATTTCACACTAAAAAAACAGTCCTCACAAATACTAACTTGCCTTAGCATAGCATTTTAAAATTCCCCATTCTAAATAGCTGAACTAAAGCTTGCTTGCAGAGTCATGGATCCTACTCTTATAAAGAAAATCCAGTACAAGATTATTTATTGTTACAGGCTACAATGGAATTAATCGGAAACTAAAAAAAAAAAAGCCATTTTCCTTTAGGAAACATAGAATTTGTGTCACTTGGCTGTCAGATGGAAGTCAACATAGATTTCATTTGACTGCCAAGAACCTTATTTGACTGGACATAAAAGACATTTGCTATTTTTAAACATACCTCATGCAATCATTCAACCAGAGCCCTGTAATTCAGACTGGGGAGCTCTTTTCACATTCAAAAGCTGATCAGAGGACGGGTCTTTGCAGTTCTGTTTCAGAGTTGGCTTGTTTCCAGTAAACACACTTTGCACTCCCAAGCTCCCCTAGTAATCATCTCCACAGCTCTCTCCCTTTCTTCTAAACCCAGAGAGAGATATTTTAAACTGCCTGGAAGCCTCCAAAAAGCTTTTTCTGCTTACCTTGACCACAGTCACTGCCTGATACCTGTAGCAAGCAATAACTGTGCAGGCAGGTCAACAGTGGCCACACAATGGACATTCAATAGGTTATGGGTGTATCCAACTCTTCACTGCTCCAAGAATAATGAAGTCCCAAATTTTACTCTACCACTGCACAAACACAGAACTGCACCTACCCGTGTCCCAAACCTGAATCACTTCCTCACCTCAAACAGCAGCTACGTCATTCTGAGCTTTCCAATTGCTCAAAGTCACTGAAGGAACTACCTTTAACATATAAATAAATGTATCTCTAATGAACTCTCCCGACACACACAGAATCAAGTGATGTGTAGGTGAGCTGTGATTCTTTTTGAGAAGCACATTCCCTAAAACAGTAAGTTTTCTATACTTTTTTTCTATTTTTCTTTTGGATGAGGCTGTGCCATGGTGAAAAGTACTCTATGAGCTCTTTTTCACACCAAGAAAATAGCAAGAAATCCCACGCTGGAGAAAAAAAAAGTGCACAAGCGAGCAAAATTAAACCTTGTGATCTAACACAGATTCCTTTAAACATGTTTCAGCTCTGACACTTCACTGAGAACTAAAGGCATAGCAAATATTTTTGCCTCCTACAAGACAGAATCAAATTTTAGACACAGCTGAATGAGTTACCACTACAGAGAAATGTGGGTTTCCTCAAGCTCAGGATCATCAAAAAAGGCAGACTATAAAAAGGCTTTGTCCTTTCAGGAATACACTCAATTAATGGTACCAGACAAATGTAATTCAGATGGATATCCAGCTCCTGGAGGGATCCGGGAGGCTGTTGTTGCTCACAGGAAGGTCTTTCACGTTTGGAAGCCAACTCCTTTAGATGTTGCACTGTAACAGCATTTACCAGTTCCCTCCTCTTAAATGATTTGATGCATTTCACTACCCAGGGCTACCCCAAATGTCAGACTTTCAGTGCACCCTTCATCCCTAAGCAGTTTCTCACTAATGTGAAGCTTCCGATTCAGGCAGTGTTCAGTCCCCAGAGCACTCAAGGTTTGTTTTGATACCAGTGGTTTAAAAAAACCCCTAAAAATTGTACTATGCTATAGAGACAACACTTCCAGCCCTCCCTGACAGCCAATTTATCTGCAGTCCAAATTCATAGCTAATCAAGTCACCAGAGCAAGCACATCAGCCACGTGCCACGCTCTGCGAGCTCCCTCTGACAAACACTTAACATCTGCAGTCTTTTGAAACACGAGACGTTTTTCCACAGCTGCAGAAGTCAAACTGTGCTATGGATGACTGGCCCCTAAAGTCCTATTTCTGCAAGCAGGAACTGATGACCTGAGAACTGTGAACATCAAGGAACTAAGCAGGCAGCAATCTCAAAGGGATGTTTAAGTGATGCTACCCAAATAGGCTCTGCCCACACAAAAATCCACTCCTTTCAAAATTTAAAACCTTTTTTATCACTGAGGCATTTGCCTGAACTTACAACACTGAAGACAAGGGCTGTGCTGCTGCCAAGAGGTACTTTTAAGGTACCTTTTAAGTCTGGTGTCTATCTGTGTTATCATAATGTGGAAAATGAACACAGTGGACCTTGCCTACATTTTCTCTCAAAAAAACCCCAAACAGAGGGGGAGAAAATAAGTCACATTCAACAACTCAAGTGCACTCATGCACACGCCTGAGTACAGTCAGAAAATAAGGAAACCCTCTTTCCCCCAGACACTGATAATTGCTTGTATGGTGTTAAGTTTTATTTCAAAGTTTAAGGAATATTTTGGGTTTACTTGTTTCACCAGCTCACTACAGCCACCACCTCTTCTCCTAATCACAGACTAGACAGAAAAGCTACAGCAGCTCAAAACCACCTCCAGCCACACAGAAAATAGACCTGGTGGGACTCCAGAGTCTTCAGATCACAGAGGGATCAGTGTTTCCTGCACTGCAAGTATTAATCTCTTCTGCCTAATTTTCCTCCCCGGAGCCTGCCCTTCCTCTCCCCAGGGAGGGAGAAGCAAGTAGAGAGAACACAGCTTTGATTCTTCACACACCCACTGCACCACAGACTGATTTTAAAGAGCCATATTTAAATGAGGTTCCAATTATGTCCCTACTGAACTAGATCCTAAAGAACATATTTTTATTAAAACCAAACATGTACACAGGAAATACCCTTCTGGCTTTTCTTAGCTTCCTAATGGGTGACTCCACCTCCTCCCATCTTGGAAGGCTCATTTAACATTTACAACTTCACCTTTGTACACCTGAAAGCAAAACCCCAACTGCACTGACTTTCAGGAGGCAGAGAGGACATCACCCAGGATGTATTTCCAGTATTGATTGGGAGCTGCTCTCTGAAGGAGCCAACAGTCCATTAGGACCAGGAGGGACACAGAGGACAGAACTCTGCAGGAGTAACACCAGGAGATGTCCTGCTATCACCAGCACAAACACCCCCTTTTCTGCTGAAAGCACAGAGAAGTAAACCAGGAACAAGGAGTTACAGTTATTCCTACAAAACTTATTTTAAAGGCAAACTCGAGTCAGGACAACAATTACAGCATAACAGAATTCTGAAAACCACAGAAAACAGCAAACCAGAAGTTTATTCTAAAACTTTAAGAAAAAGAATTAATATAACTCAAATTTGACAGCTAACAGAAGAGGCATTCAAAAAACAATAAGAATAATTTCCATTCAATACCAAAGAATTAGATATTTTCTACAGCTGCTGGTATGACAAGATCCTAAACTACTTTGCTATGGACAAGTAATACCAAATAGATACTGATGATACATCAAGACACAAAATAACAAATGCAAAGATACAACATAAAGTTGCCATCAGAATTAGACTTTAAATAAAAGAAGAGCAACCATGTCTTAAATTCAAAGGTACAGTGACGAAGTGATGATCAGTAGTCACACGGAACAGAGGTCAGAGATGTTTTGATGCAAATATGTTTTTACAGCATTAACTACCTGTTTCATGATCACTGCAAAAAGGAAGCATGCCATGTTTAACTAAGTTAAACACACATTTTTAGATTAGCAGAGTAAACAGATCTAGAATATTGGCACTTTCTTACTGGTTAACAACTATAAAACCTCCTGATAACAATGACAAAGTACCCTCACACCTATTTTGTAAGCAGAAAAACACAACTGCAATGAGTTATTCGGCTCAAGGTCAGGCAGCAAGTTTTGTGGGGTTTTTTAAGTGTCTGGAGTACAACCCAAATATTGTGATACCAACATCTAAATTCTCATTAGGAATTAACGACATGTAATCTTCCCAGTCTCTCTTGTTGTTTACTTGTACCCTGACCCTTTATCATCTCCAGGAATTAAATATATGACCTAATTATAATATCTTCAGGATTTAATACAGGAAACATGTTCCATTTCAAAGACAATGTCATAAACAAGAGGTTTCATTCACTGCTAATCCCTCCCAGCCTTTACTGTTATCCCAGAATATCCACCATGTGCATCAGGGCCTCAGGAAAGTCCCAGCAAGGAGAAGTGTGAATGTAACTTATGGGGGCTCTGAAGACTTGACTAAACATACACAAAAGTAATTACTTTCCACATCTTGCTAAACTCGTACTTTGGGACAAAAGCCGTGGAAGGAGTTATTTGATGACTAATTAGCGCAGGGAAGAGAACATTAATTGAGGCAAGGCTGCAGAGAGCAGTGACGTACACGGAGAACACGAGCAGAGCCGGTCCCATCGCTCAGACGCCACAGCCACGCACAGAGGAGCACGCAGTCACACCATGACATCCAACCATGAAACACTAAGGCTATTCAACACGAAGACAAGCAGGAAATAAGAATCAAATGACTTTTTCCAGGCAGAAGAAGGAGCAGATATGCTGTTTACAGGCTGTTTAACAAAGCCAGCCCTGGAAGGTGAGCTGTGACAGTGACTGAGACTCAGGGAAAAAGAAACACATCCTCAAACAATCACATTAATCACCAAAAAGCAGAACTGGTAGAATCTCCAAGTCTACAGTAGGGAAATGGGCATAATTACAAAAAAAAATTAAGCAGACGTATAAAATAAACCCAAGTCTCTACTGACCTGCTAAAGGACATGTGAGACACAGCAACGTGTCACTGATAAATCAAGAACCTCCCAATGAATTAGTACAATTAAACAATAACCTTAGGATTATCAGACTGCACCACTATCTTTTCACCTACTGCCCTCCAGTATCTCCACACTTTGATGAAGCATTCCAACAGCAACCAGGACTGTTTCAACAGATCAGAAGAAAACCTGGATTCTGCCTAAGTTTTCTTTCAGGAGCAAGATTTCCCTGGTTAACCACAGATACAAGGGACAAATCACAGCAAGATCTCAAAATAGGAAAATAAAACAGATTTTACTTCACTAAAAGCATGCCCATTTCAATTTTGCTCCCAGTAACAGCAAATAAACTTGTTGGGAGATAATAATAAGGCTATAATTTTAGTCTAACATATTAAAACATAAGAAATTAAATGCACAGGCCGTATTAGTCTTAGGGTAAGCCGGTTTATCTCCTGATGACTGACTAGGTGAGCATTTGACTCACAGAAATCTTGAAGAGTATAGGTAAATAAGCTTGTTGAATCACTGAGTACAGTTTCTCATCTGAAGGGTTCACGTTGGAAGACAAGTAACATAATTCAGTGGTTTAAGGAGCAGTCAGAGCCAGGTCTATTAAGTTTCATGAAAATGAATGACCTTAGAGACATAAATTAGATTTCCTGCATCTCACTCCCAGTTTGTAGAAATGAGGATTAAGCGTTTAAGTCTGCAGCACCGACCTCATTAGGAGATCTTTAATGGAGACATTGCATTCCTTCTTATCCAAGATGTGCACAGCAGTATCAGGTACCAGAAGGACACACAACCATCATTAAATTTTGTGTTTCGTTCACCTAAAGCATGGAGCAGCTGCTCTGAGGAACCTCCCCACGTGGCAAGTGCTCTTTCTTAATTCATAGCCCATCTGAAGGTCTGGCCACCACTATTTTTTACTGGGTATTTCTCAGGGAAATACAACCCTTAAACCATCAGGATTCCATGATCTACAGCACTTTCTTCTTTCATATTCATGACACTTTTCATGTTAACATGCATGAATGAAGACTCCTAAATCAAGGAAAAGATAAAGAGGCATTTTAACATCAACACCATGGATTCCAGTCCCTTGTGGATGTTGGCATCAGCAGACTGTCACATACACACTTGTTTAAGAAGATTCATAATCCTTAAACACATATATTTAATAGCTTTGATATTTAGCACAAAGCTGCTGATCCCCTGACATCCTATAACACATAGTTAATTACTAACTGAATTTGCCATTTTCTTTAAACCAGGGAATGAACTGGTTGCCAAAACAGTAAGCTTTGACAGAAACCATATTCTGGTTTAATTCTCTATTTCCCCACACCAAAACACTCAAGTCTAGATCATTCTGCTTTAAATTGCAATGCAACCACAAAATTACTGTATGGGTGCTCAGGTCTAAAACATGGTTCAGTCCTACCAGCTCCCTCTAGACCACTGTGATTTCAGTAGCAATAAAGAAAAGACCTCTCTGGATTATTTTTTGTTAACACTCTAAAGGTATCAGCTAAAACAAGACCATTTGTCAGTTTATGCAGCACAAGGGTGGTTATGGCACAATCAGAGCTGCACAGACTGCTGAGCCAAGGTATGAATGCAGAGATGGGATCCCAGGAGTCACAGCCACTCTGTGTCAAGTGTCCAGAGCTGTTTGCTAAAGGATAGACACGAACAGGGCTGCTGGAAGTCACCTGTCCTTCAGGGAAAGAAAACTGCACCTCCCATCAGCTCTCACGGCAGCGAGCACTTGCTGCATGTCTGACAGAGTGCACAGCAGCTGATCCCACACCAACTCATGAACGTGCCCCCACCTCACACTGGGCACAAACACACCTGTACAGAGATTGGTTATGTGTGCCAGGTATGTGTGAGCAACAATCCTTCCCAAGGCCAGACAGAGTCCCCCATCCATTCCCCTACACAATCACACCACCATGATTCCATCTACAGAATTCCAAACTTAATGATCCAGAGCTTAAAATACAGTATCTGCCTAAGAATTTCATATGTAGCGCTTGCAAGACAGTTGAAATCAAAGAAGATATATCATATTTTATTCCCCTAAAATGAATCAGACTTACTCTATAGATAATAAGTAATTTGTGGGAGAATTAAACATGCACACAGATTCATGTCAAACCAAAGCTTGGTTTTCTAAAAATTTTAACAGTGATTTCTAACTAGTAAGCAATTCTGTTTCTTAATGGTTTTATTCATTTTTAGTATAATATATAACAAGAATGTTTTCCCTATGTTTTTTACCAACAGTTGTATGAGATGCTGCTCCCAGATCAGCTGACACTAACAATGCTTCCAAACAGCTCCAAAAAAAGGAAGGAAAATCTGCAGGAAGATGGGCCAAGTGCCCAATAACTTGTCTGTTTCCACCCCAAACCAGTTGGCCACATGAAAAGGACCAACATAAAGGAGACACTGCTCATCACACAGACAGAAATATTTATTAGCACACGATGACACAACTTCCTTTCTCTTTCTTTAGCCCGGTTTCTCAGAGAAAACAAACTTCCCTAATTCACCTCACTTCCCCTTCCCCCCTCCCCCCAATTCCCTTATTCTCTTATTCCATGCCAGTAACTTGTAGTGCATAATGAATTTCCAGCCAGCCTGCCACGACAGTCATCTCAGCAATAACCAACATTCCTGAAAGTTTTGTGCAAACCAGCAGATGGATAGGAAAAAAACTCTCTAATTAATTACATCCCCAGTAAGGCATGGCCAGACAGAAACCAGCATTTGGAGTTTTGCTTGGCAGACAGAGAGCCCGTAGGCACATCCATGTTACTTGCCCACTCAACTGCTATGAAGAGCAGGGGAAAAAAAGAGGATTCAGCTGGCAACAGGGACAGAGGGAGCAAACTTCAGGACTTAGAAGCTCTCATCCCCTCGGCAGAAATACTAAACCAGAAACTTCATTAGTTCTGGTGATCATGAAAATAAATTTACACTACAGCCTTCCCTGCGTGTCCTAGAAAGGATCACGTAACACCATCATCACAAAACAGAAATCCCGTCATGTATCTGAAACAGGCCAGAACTGACTCTCAGTTCCAGGGATTAATAATACCATGGTAACTTTTTTTATTGCAGACAAGTAGATTAAATACATAGATTAACTAAGACCTCAAAATTAACGAGCACTCATTTTCTTCCACTTATCCTGAATCTTGTAACAGTGAACTGGCCTCTCACTTCTGCTCTAGAGGAAGAACAAAAGACAACCCACATACTCAAAGAATCACCCATTTTTCAATAACTCAATCATCAAAACTTACTTTTTAATCTATCAAACTTATGCAATACCTAAACTGATCTACATTTTCAGAACTGTGCTTTTAACAGAATTAAGATGCCAAATGCAAACACAACCATTTATGTCTGGAATTCAGGGGAATGCCATCAGCTGCAACACAGCGCATTCCATACACACGATTCTAAGAATTCCACAAAAAACATTGGTGATCATTATCCCCACCGGGCACAGAGGGAAAAGTGATGTTTGTATCCAAGCTAGTTTCACTTTTCTCTAGGTCAATGTACAATTCTGGGTGCTCAGTGAACTAACAAACATTTGCATTAAAAAACAAAAACAAACCCAAAGCACACAACACCTATTGAAACAGGAACAGCCAGCTAATATTTCGATCTGTTTGTGCTTTTCAGTCACTTACAGCAATTCCTTGCCCCTGTAGACTGCTAAGCCAGAAGGAGCCAGCACAGCATTCATATCTTGTTTGCTCCTTTGTTCCCCCATCAGCCTCTCTGAAAGGAGCAGTTGGGCACAGCTACCAACATTAGAAAAGCTTGTGTAGAATGCTGCTGGCAAACCCACAGAAAGAGCACAATACAGCCTTGTAGATCCTGCTCCCCAACACCTCCTATCACTCCAAGGAGTGGATAGATTTTCTTCCTAGCAACTTGCTGGAAAAGCCATTTCCAAACTGCATCCAATCACACTCACCTCCTTCTGCCACCTTCCACACCACCCATGCCAGTCTCACACACCTCCCAATTTCCCGGTTTCAAGAAACCAACTCCACATCAGTTCCCTGCAAACTTCATTTCAGGCAGCTTTAAAAAAAGCACATTAAATAAACATGTCTCCAGTCAATAGGTGGTTTGTTCTGTTACGGTTCAAAGATAGGTTTCACTTAAAAATATTCCATATTTTAAGTCTATTGATTCAAATTTAAAGTCTGAGCTAAAATGAGAGAGTATGCATCCCTTTAAGTCAAGCAGGATGATTTGTTTAGACTTCATGCAACTGAGACAACTGCAATATATAGCAAAACCAGAGTGAAAAATAGCTGAACATTAAAAATAGTTAGTCTAGCCAGGACGCCACCCTGAAAAAACCCCAAATACCAGTACATTAGAAACTCAGAGAGTTGGTTGTTTCGAGCTTGTTTGGGTTTTTTAATGGTTAACTCCAACCCCCAACCACCCCTTTTTAATTTATGTAGTTTCTCCCTCATCTCATTTCAGGATCACATAATAACTAATTGTTTTCCAATTGTCATTATCTTTTCAACTAGAAATTAGCTACAATTCAAGCACTGTATTCACACACCAACCCCACAGTGTAACAGGGTACTGAAGCTGGCAGTGTCCCTAAATACAGCTCCTAACGACACCAAAGCTACCCTCAGGCAATCTCAGTGGATGAACAGCACTGCTGAGAGGACAACACACCTTCTGCTGGGCCATTACAGCACCCCTGACACACACCTGCTAAATTCTAGGTGCTCATGCACACTTGCTTCCCCTCCCTGTCCCGAAAGTGAAATAACTTCTTTATGGGCAAAACAACCATAGCGTGGCCACAACACAGAGATGCATTTTGTAGCTGTGAGGGTAAACTCACAGATAGTGTTATTTTAAAAAGTCAGTTATTAAACTGCAACATCAAAATGCTATTTTTCTCACCTAAACTGTAATCAGCACTAACCATTATAGTATCACAGAATGTCTGAGCTGGAAGGGACCCACAAGGATCAGAGTCCAACCCCGGGCCCTGCACAGACCCCCCACCAATCCCACCCTGTGCATCCCTGGGAGCATTGGCCAAAGGCTCCTGGAGCTCTGGCAGCCTTGGGGCCGTGACTGTTCCCTGGGGATCTGCTCAGTGCCCAGCACCCTCTGGGGGAGAGCCTTTCCCTGATGTCCAACCTAAACTTGTCCTGGCACAGCTTCATAAATGACACACACCACATCTCTTCAAATTCATGAATATTGTTGCTTATTCACCTTCTGCTGTGGCAACACTGAATCTACACCCACAACTCCACAGAAAGGGCTCTGCATGCAAACAACCCCCCACTAAGGTACAAATCCCTGGATGCAAAGAAATCACTGTTTGTTAATCCAGCTCCGTAATGACTGGTTAAGGCAGCTCTGTCTCTCCTGGTTCCACTCACCTTTTCTGCCCAAGAAATGCTTCCTATTTTGCACAGGAATATCAGCAGCTTTGTCCACATGGAGAGTTATCCATCTCAGTCTCTGCACTGTACAAATTCAGAGCCACGGAGAGGCAGCACAAGTATTTCACTGTACCTGTCTAAACTCACACCACAGCATTCATGCAGACAATAGCCTACAGCCACTGGCCACACCAAAGCTGTGAGTGGGAGAAAAATACCCAAAAAAGTGTCCTCAACCCAGAGGCAACCACCACACTTGATTCAGGTAAGGAAAATGAAGTCATTTACCCCAATTACACGCTGAAGTCACCTAAAGAGTCAAAAACAAAACTCAGAGACCTCATGATTAAACTATGACAGTCACTGCTTCCTGTTTTCCAAAGGATCCAGCACTCTGGCAACTTTTCCTCAACAACCACGTTATTTTTCACTCCTTTCTGCATAGTTCAGCATCACCAGCTAGCTGGAGTCACCAGTGAGCTGACTGAGATTTTACCAACCTCGACAGTTTAATAACCCAAAATCTCAACCCCCTGTGCAGCAGTTGCTCTTTTACACCCTCAGCACACACCACTGTCCCACGAGGAGGAGGAGCTGGACTCGCTGATCCTTACGGGCCCACTCCAGCTCCAGATATCCTATGGTTCTACAACTGTTTTGGGCCCTTCCACAGATGCTGCTGTAAAAACAAAAGCCTTAAACGATCACCAAGAAAGGAAACCATGTATACACTGAAGTTGACCTCTGCACACTTCCTTTTACTTTTGCCATCCCAACGCATCCATCCGACACATCCTCCCCTGACAGCAGCTCTCCTTGCACACACAGCTCCAGACCCAACCCAAAGGCAACACGCAAATCTGAAGTGCAGCGATTTTTATTTGCAGCCAGCTGGGGTGTTCATTTGAGGGGAGAAGGTGGAACATGAAAGAAAGTTGAGAGGGGTTCAATGGAGTGCACTTCCGAGTCTCACCTCGTGTGCTCCCGCTCTCCATTCACTCCCAGACACAGGGAGCAGCAGAGCCAGCGCTGGCAGGGAGGAGGAGAGAACATACACAATGTTTTGGCGCCCTTTAGCTTCTAATTTACTATTTCCTTTTTCCAAGGTACCAAAAGGCCATCCTGGGGAAGGAGGGAAGGGGTAGAAAATGCTTCTCGGTCTTTATTTTCCACTTCTCCGAGGAAAAAGAGGCCGTGTGTGAGCGAGAGCAGAGTCCCAAACACAGCGAGCGCACGGAGAAGAACAATGAGCTCCCAGCCTGGGCATTGTGTGCATCCACCTCCTGCTCTTCCCTCCAGACCTCAGCACCAGCCAGACAAACAGCAAAAAACACTCACTGTCCACACCAGGCCACCGAAAACAATCCCACTCCATCATTTATGGCACAAAGTCGAGGAGTAAAACCAAGATGAGACGTATTTACCAGAAGTGCTTTTATTATCATAGAAACGTTTCCACGCCTCTTAACCACCATGGATTTCTCAATTCTAAGGGAGCTGTGTATAAAAAAAAAAAAAAAAGGAAAAAAAGGAAAAAAAGGAAAAGAAAACCCAAAATGTTTGTCTGGCAATACTAGAACAACAGAAAAATGTTGTGCATTGCACATTATACAAAAAATTGACATGTGCCTTTTATAACCACGAACTACATCTTTTGCCACAGTGTTCATTTTTATCTGGCTAAATCCCACATTTAAGAACAGGCTCACTATCTGATTTGTCACTTCAGATTTGTTCTGAGAAAGCATTTTTACTAAATTTTAACAGGATGAACCAGTGGCTGAGGCTCCTCAATCCAGCTACACTGGTGCTCAAGGAAAATAATATCTTTGATTTCAATAATTGGCCAATGTAAGCCAGGAGTAAACAGCCATCAGACAGCAGCCTGCTGACTGCATAAAAACCTTCTGAGCTCCTCATCTCCAAGAACGCCACTGCTTCGAGGAAAACTCAGCATAAGAACTCAGCAAAACAAAATAACTGCAAGCAGCCTGTAAAAATAAATCTAAGGGCAAAGACACCTCAACAATGAATCATATTGTTTTCTTCCCAGCAATTTCTTGAACAGCCAGTTTCAGCAATGAAGCCTCCAATGTTGTCTACCTCCTACTACTTTTCTCATTCTGGGCATCTTCTTTTCACGCTTTAGAAAGAGAAATGGGAACAAAACAAAACAAACACACACACACTCACAAAAAAAAAGGAAAACCCCACCCCTTTCTATGCTACTGAAAATGTTGTGATTAAATCAATTTGCATAAAATCCTCATTTCAGAATTCTATACCTACACACATGAAAACAAGTGTGTCTTTTAAACAGCCAAGTCGTTTTCCTGTGTGCATGCATTTAAGTCATATATAAGTCATATATCCCGTTTATTTAGATAGGTAACAAGTTAAACCTTTTCCTGAGAACATTATTCCCATGGAGCATCAGGCAGACACAACACATGAGCAATAAAATAAATAAATAAATAAGAAACCCGAATAAAATAAATTTTAAAAAACCCAAACACACACAGAGCAAAGACACACAGACCAGTCCCAGCACCCAGAACTCCGAGGAGGGNAATAAGAAACCCAAATAAATTTTAAAAAACCCAAACACACACAGAGCAAAGACACACAGACCAGTCCCAGCACCCAGAACTCCGAGGAGGGACTTTCTCCCCCCGCAGGCACAATCCCCCCGAATTCCCCGCGGAGTTCCCTCTCCGGCGCTCCCTCCCCGTGTCTCCCGCACTTCCCACGGGCGAGCCGCGGGCACCCGCACCCGGCGGGAGGGCAGGGCCTCTCCCCGACACAACAAAACCCCGGCGCGCCCCCCGCCCACCCACCTCGGCGGGCTCTACACCATCCGCGGCGGCTCCGGGGCGCTGCCGGGACAAAGCGGCGGCGGCGGCGGCGGC
>WBMZ01014428.1:0-19441 GCA_013400975.1 Atrichornis clamosus
ATGAATCAGGGTGGTGCCTGGGGAACAGAGGAGTCTGAAGCAGGGGATGACAAGGTTGTGGTAGGGAAATAGGTTGGGCTCATCCTGAGTCTGCATCCTCTGAATACAAACGGGCATATTTGTCCATGACATAAACCTTGGCTGATCAAGGAAGATACACAGTACTCACAGGAAACATTTTTCTTTGACTGTTTTTTATTGAAGGGTGGATAGTGAAACTTGGCCTTTGCTTCCCAAAGGCAGAAACAGAAAAGATGCAGAAACCAAAAAGAAGAGATTCAACCTTTGTTTCAGCAAATGCAAGATGAATTTGGTTGATTTACTTAAAATTCAGAAGCAACACCCTATTAAGCCTGGTCTGAGTGAAATAAGCATGCTATTGTGACTGACTACTTCTAGTTCAGGTTTTGTGAGGCCTGCTTTAAGCAATAGGAAAAGCATGGCAGTAGATTGGTAGGTTGAGTAGGCAAACATCCGCTTAGTTTCTCCGGCATTGTTTGGCTAAGGGAAACATAGGATCCCTTCAGAGCTGTGTTCTCAGGAGGGCTGTTTGCTGATAGTCAGTTTTCCCATTACTGACCTTGGAAACAATAATCAGTTTCAAATTAACTACATTCATTACTGAATTCTCCTTGGTTTGAGGTCAGAGTCCAAAGGCTGGAGGAGGGTTTGGAAATATCCAGGAGCACAAGAACACACTTTGGAAGCAAAGAGAACATGCAGCACCGATGCAAGGTGCAGTACTTCTGGAGAGTCCTTCTCTTGCTGCCACATACACGATCACAATGCACACCTCTAGGAATAGATCTGCAGAACAAAAGACCTTCCAAACCAAAATACTAATGGGTGTGCACTTGCTACATGGCCAGAAATTCTCCCTGAATTCCCTCCCCGTCTCTTCCTGCCCGTAGAAATTCATCACTTCAGGCGCTGCTCTCTTTTCGAACTGCCAGGGAGCACAGTGCCTTTGCCAGGGAGCGCAGTGCCAGAGGGCGAGTGGCAGGAACCACCTTGCCTGCCCTCAGCCAGGAAGGACAAAGTTGGACTCGATGATATCAGAGGTCTTTTCCAACCTAATTGATTCTCCATGATTCTGTGGCAAGTAAAGGACAAGGCAGATGAGGCTGACTGGAGTTAGAGACAAGGTGCGTGGCTATTAAGGGCAGCTAGGATTGAGGAGGGGGCTGTGAGCCAGAACTGAGAGCCCTAAGGACGAGGGTGCTGTACAAGCACAAGTGGTCAAGCTTGTGTTGTATAAGGACATGTGGTCAAGCTTTAAAGGCAAGAGTTTTTACAGAAACGTCTGTTATTCAGTCAACATTGTCATTACAAAGCAAACCTATTCTTATGCTAAGGAAACTGCTGAGGTTTGGTTGCTGCTAACATTAGTATATGGACACTCAGCACGCAGGTATGTAAACTGCAGTTTTACATTCTCAGGGAGTAAAGCTGAATTGGGACTACAGACAACTTCACAGGAAGTTGATTTTGCAATTTAAAAATCCTTATTGAATGCAAACAGAAAAGCAATGAGTGAGTATGTATGTGATCAAGAATTTCTCAACAATTTTTGGCTTGTTAGATTAATGGGCTAAGCCTGCTAATGTCCTGCTAAGGCGACTGTGCCTTTCCCAGTGAGCCTGTATGGTTTCTGAACAGGTAGTCAAAGTTTATCTGGTTTCCCTGGCTGGGTAATCAGACTGGTAAGGAAGGTGGCGATAGCTGCTGTTCTCAGGGCAGACGTGGAATTACAGCTCTGCAGCCATGGAGGTTTAAGAAATTCCAAGGAGGAATGTGAGCCTGAGGGGAGACTTGTTTCTTTTGCTTCACGACTCCTCAAGTTGTCTAAAGAGCTGATTGATAACAGATGCACCTATCTGCCTTTCTGTTTTTATTGAAGCATGTTGTTTTCCTGCAATAGGATTTTTCCTGTGATCTCCCCAGGATATTTCTCCCTTTATTGTGTATGCTCCTGGTCAGCATTCTCTGTGGAATAAAGAGGCTCTGGAAGTGTACTATCTCTTGTTTAACCCGTTTTTCCCCTCAATCTGCATGAGTCCTTCAGCAATTATGGAAGCTGCAGTTTTCTAGGACCTTCCATCAAAGGAGAGACTGTTAGATTTGCTTGTTAACAGGAAAGAGAAGGAATTTGGAAATTCCTAAGACTTCCTTCCCTGGAGGAATTTCTGTCCCCTTCCAAACAGCTTGTTCTGGGTAAAGGTATTGCTGCAGGGACACTAAATTGCTGGGGATTGCCTGTAAGTCCTATGAAAGGGGGAACTGATGTAGGGGATCTTAAAGTACAAGGACTGGAACAGCACAGTCAGGGTCAAACTCAGTACAGGAAGCAGTGGTTATGACCACTGTAATGTCCCCAGCAGTGACAAAGGCCCAGGTACACACAGTTGCAGGTTCCCAACCACATGTACTGGGATGACCCAAGGGCATACCTTCATGGAGTGAAGAAAAGCATGAGGACCTAAGAAAATTATGTGGAGGGATCAAAAACAATCCAGGAGGCTAAAAGGTCCATTTTTCTATGGGTAAAATATATATTCTGAGGAAATCAGAATTTTTCCCTTGTCTGCAAGCTGAAGAAAATCAAGTTACCATTAAAAGCCTGTTCCTTTCTTATGCTAAGCCACAGAAGAAAAAGTTGTTCCTTTCAAGAGAAAAAAAGTCAAGTTCAAGCATTCTCACAAAGGAAAAAGCATACCTTTTAAAGTAATATGCAGTGGGACATGCTTGAGCTCCTGTTCCCTTCCCTTGATGTACTTGACTCTTTGTAAATCTGTCTCTAATCCCACCCTGTTTCAAAAAAACTGTGGCTCTCCACACTGATGCCTGCCCTGCCTTAGCACTCTGCACTCTGCTTGCTCTTCAGAGGTGGGTTTTTTGTTCCATTTCAAGTGTGAGTTGTTTGGGGGAATTATTTTATTCAGGCAACACAAAAGCTGACTTTTCACATCAGTTTTGAGGTGGAAATAGGGATAGTGATGACAAAAGTTAACACTTTAATTGCTGTAGGGTAGGTATTCATTACAGGTCCAAGACAGTAAATAAAAAGCCACTCAGCACTATGGCATCACTGTGAAGATTAACCAGCAGAGCACACTCTCTCCAGTGTCCTCTCATATGCTTTTCATGATGATATACTAATTAAAAGCAAATAGGTTTACGATCAGTAGTCTATCTGTAGGTCATAGAAAAATAAATGATAAGCGCTTCCAAGACCTGTTGTACGAGAGAAACGAGATACAAAATACTCCTATACCTGAACAGGGCCCTTGACTTCTTAGAATTACATCCAGCTTTAATAGAAACTGCAATTATTAATTCGCTCTCACATAATACAACAGAATTACTTGAGCAGGACTCTACCAAAAGCTCTGTGTGAGCCCAGTTTAGTCAGATGTTAAATATGATTAACTGCAGTGGCTTTGGGTGGCTTAACATTTATTTCCAACACCTACTTTCTCACAGTGACACAACACATGAGGCAATCTGAAGATAATACAGCTATTGATTTTTTCAAATGACACTAGAGCATTTAACGGAAAACATCAGTATTAAAGAAAAAGGAAGAGTGTGTATGATTACTAAAAATATATAAGGTAATGTAACAAACAGACTACAAAAGTAGCATTGTTAGTGCAAGACTAAAGTAGTTAATTTGCCACATAACTGCAACTGATAATAGGGGGACTATATAAAAGTGGAAAACATTCTGAAAACATGCCACACACAGCTCAGGTGCTACAACGGTTCAAAAAGACATAGAAATGACAAACTCCTTTTTGTCTGTAATTTGTGCTAAATTTCTCAAAGATGCAACTGGATCTCATACAAACCTTAAGTTCATCAGTGAAACGACAGAGTATCTTCCTGTCAAACGCTACCTCCAGTGTGACCTCTTTCAACCAACGGCAAAGCTTGTGCACAAATTTGGCCTCAGAGCATTGTGCTTGTTTAGCTCTTCTGGGGTTTCTGCTCCTTGTACCAGTTTAACACAGTGTGTGAGACTTTATGCAAACAACTGCAAGGTATTTGTGTCTGTCTGGGACACACCTTGGACCAGCTGCTGAGCGTTCCTGCATTTTCTGCATAAATGCAGTAGCAGATAGGAATCTCACTGAAATAACGTGAAGGATCTGCAGTCCCTGGTACGGCACAGCCACATGCTTATCTACTTGAACTCAGGGCAGTGAGGAACACGTGCGAAATGCTCTGTGCCAGGAGCTGAGATCATGTGTTTTGAAAAAAAAAAGGGACATACCACTCCCTTATTTTTTATCAACAAGGGTGATGGTGCAAGGTGGCCTCTACTACACAAGAGAGTGCAGGGACAATGGGAAGCTACTTCAGGCTACCCACCCAGAGTACCAAATGGTCCAGTTGTTTTGAGCTGCTGAGCGGTTTGGAGTCATGTTTTGTCAAGTCAGGGTGTAAATCAAATTTGCTTTGTGTCTTGACTTTTAATAGGAAGTGGTAGTTTTTTGCTTCTGGGGGTAGTTGGTCTTCAGGGTCCTTCTCACAGCTTTCTGATTCCTGAGCTGGGAAATGTACATCTTCCAACAAACTCTCTCTGTAAAACAATGTTATTCTAAAGGAAAAACAGGGAAGGGTGTCCATAATCCCATTAACTCCAGCAGGGTGCCATAATTATTATGGCTGTCAATGTGCTGTCCCAGAATTTGCCCCTACTCTTGGATACCCTTATGCAGTATACTATCATTATCAGGAGATCAGCTCCTGCCACCTCTTTTTGGTACTTGCCTGGCCAAATGTTTTCATTCCAGTAAATGGAATCTTGGCTAGAAATAGTAGATGGATTCATGCCTTAACGTACGATCTTTCTTAAGTCTAATCTAAAGTTTTTTTAATGCTGTATCTAAATTATTTAAATCAAGAAATTAAACTTCTAGCCTTCATATGCTGTCTTGCTATTTATATATCAGCAGGCTATTTCTTTTTTTAAACTATATATACATACACACACATACATATATACTAATTACAGTGGAGTTTTCAGAATGACTTGTTTCAAATCCTCTAAGAAAGATATCTGAGTTTGCTATTTTAATGCAGAAATTGTCCCACAGGATAAAATTATTGGATTTGGATTTGTTATAAGGTTACAAAGAAACCTCCTACCAGGATCAGAGTGCTGCAAAATATTTGCATTCCTAAGACATGTGGATTGCCTAGGTGGAGCTTTTACCAAGTATTAAGCCACTTCTGAACTCTCTAACTCTGATGCTGCCTTTGGGAAGGCTGTCGTTCTGTTCTTAACTCTATTAGAAATTTCAGTGGCTGACAGGCACAGTATGGGATTATTTGCCCACCGTGTGGCCATGGGCACTGGCAAGTGCTCAAATAGGCATTTCTTGCCTGCAAGTATTGGTTCTCCAGATCTACTGTGCTTGCACAGAGCTTTGCAACTTCTGCCACTCAGTGGGACAGTAAGTTCAGAGGATTTTGTGATTCAGGTGAAGGGAAAGGGAAGGGCAGACCTTTACATTGGCATGTAAACATGCAGAAGGCATGGTGCTAAACTGCACCTAAAAGTTACACCCACAAAGTCAATGTACAGATAGAAGCATCAAAGCAGGTAAGAAGCCTTACCCTGTTAATGCAATCTTATGACTAGAAAAATACAATCATTTTATGTGTTATGTATTTATGCATTCAATATATATTTGCATATAGCAATGACTTCTGGCTATATGGAAGATATCTTTTAAATAAGGGATATCGTCTTGAAATATACTGTGTAATAAATAAAATGTTGTGATTGAAGGAATTTAAGATCAGAAGTTATCAATTTATTCTGCTGTTTTACTTGGTTTCAAGTTGCATCCTTTCAAATGCCACCAAAGGTCACTCAGGAGACCTGGCTACAGCTGGGGGCTATCAGCACCCCGAGTGTGGCACATTCCATGTCACACAGCATGGAAGCAGCATAATAACTTACAGCCCGACCCTCCCAGCTATCCTGCAGCTTCATTTGGCTGGGCTCAGTAGTTTTTTTTGTTTTCCTTTTGCTTTATTTGGCTAATAAAGTCATCCGAAAACTACTTTAAAATTGCACTATTTTACCCTGCAGTGTAATTAGATAAGATTAAATTAAAATGGCCTTGTGAGGTGCTAGATAAAGATACTCATCTTTTATGCTTATATATTGGCTCAGGATGCAACACTACTTTGTGCTGTAGATTATGATAAAATTACTGTATTAGAGATAAATTTATAGGAATCAGTGAAAAAAAATTCTTTAGAATGCTATAAATATATTTGCACAGGAGGGTTACCTGCTTAGCATTATTGATTTTCAAATCAATATAGCAAGTACAATACAAAAGGCTGCGTGCAGTCAAGGGTTTAGCATGGTTTAGATCTGTTTATACTGGTTTAGCCATGGGCAGGGCAGGAGATTGATGTTTCCTTCCCAACATAGCTGGAACTGATGAAGATACAGCATCTCGTTGCTTGTCACCACGCAGCGGCAGTTTACTGCACCCACACCTGTTGTGTAGGTGCTCTTTGGCTCATCCCCTTGGATACTTCACTGGAGGTTGTTTGCCAGCCTTGGTGGCACCAGGGACCCATGTGGGATCAGTCTGGCAGAACTGTGCGGGGAAACGGCCTTTTGCAAACGGTCAGTGATAAAGGGCTGGGGAGAAGTCATGGCTCCGAATGGAGCAACTGTTTGCAAACTTAATTTGTGCTTATGGTCTAAATGCATACTCATAAACCAAACAGATAAAAATAGTTCTAAGCCAATGGGAGAGAAACCACACACAAAAATGGAACTTGTTTGGTTAATAGTGCATGAAATGAGTCCATATAGCTTCTGTATGTAGGAAGGAGGTCCTGGAGGGGATTTTACGTGATTTGCCTGCTGAAAGCTCTGCAGTGGTCAGGGCACAGCACTCAGATTTGCATTATTTACATAATCAGTTTGAGCTGGGAAATCAAATTCCCCATATTCTTAGGCTTTTTTCCATATTTTACCTTTATTTGCAATATTGTTTCTCATATAGATGTGTAGAATGTCTCTATTACCTCCTTTGTCCGTGGAAGTGTTTTATGTGCTCTGCTGCCTAACCAATATGAGCTACAGTCACTGCATATTATTTCCTCATCAGTAGTTTACCAAATTTATTCCTCTATTTTCAATTTATCCAGAATTGGTATGACCACCAGACTGCTTTCAGACATTAAGTTCTTCTGAAACATAGTTTTGACACTAGATGGATTTTTGTACTATTTCAGGGACCTGACATATTTCCAATGAAATCCAAATTATTGCTGGTCATAAATTCATTAGTAATGTCACTGAGTTCAGCACGTCTTTGTCTTCCTTCCATCAAGGTCATATTAAGGTGAATTTGGCTTTTTTGTTCCTCTTCTTTTTTCCCCTCACATTTAGTGTGTTTTGGAAGGGATAAGGATTACATGTGGTATCAATATTCAAGTGATATCAAGGAAAAGAGATTACACAGAAAAGAAAGCATGCAATTTTATCAGACTTTAGAACAGGTATCATGTTACCTGCACTGTTCCAAAACCAGTCCTTTTTGTATCTGAATTCAGGTCAGATACAGCCTAGGATGTTCAAAATATGAAAAAATAATGCACTTAATAAAAGCAGAAAATATAGTCATACATACATGGCCTATGATTCTCATCTGTGGATGTTCAAGTAAAAGAACTTTTGTATGCAGGAAGTCCTAAAGGCAGTGAAAATCTTTCATTCAGTAGGATTGTATACTTATGAATACTTTTTTCTTTTTAATTTATATATAATCCTCTCTAGGTTCTGACAATGAACTACAATTATATTTGTTTGGGAAATGATGCCTAACTGCTGGAGCAGAGACATTTAACAAGGATGCATGTTCTGGCTCCTGAAATGTGATCACATTCTCTACTAATTTCTGTATGAATCCAAATAAATCAAACCCACTGTACTTTCCTACTAAATGTCCTTAGAGATTGCATTTAAATATTGTAAATGGTATGGAAACTCCTGAGACCAACACTTTGCGTATTGCCCACACCTTCCATCCTTAAACCTTATTTATATACTTCGGGGAACTGTATCTATTACATTGTCAAAGGGTACTTCTCTGGGATTGTAAGCCTCAGGAAATAAGGCTGAGGCGATATGTTGTTTGCGTACCCATCTTGTCAGACCCTCTCTAATAACTTTTGAATCCATAAGTTCATTGCAGTTGCATTTGGCTCAGAAACAGAAAACTTCAGGCTATGAAATTCCTACAAGTTTTAAGAAACATAGCAGCTCAGTAAAGGAAAGACTGCTTCCTTCAAATTACTACTGTGACTGAAAGCCTGCTGCCTGTGCTCAAAGGTTATTTATTATGTTGAGTTTGCTGGCAGCTAGCACATGCCCAGCTCAAAAACAGCCACATTCCCTTGGTTCTCACCCAGCTGGTAGCTGGGAGGCAGGAAGAGGGAGCTGTGGACACTGGGGGAAGGGAAGATTGATGATGGGCGGGGAGCCTGAGGTGTAGACATGGGGAAAGGATGAAGAATGGGACACAGATCCAAAGAAATCAGGGCTTCATTTCTGCCATGCCTTAAGAGCAGAACTTGATCTCTGCCTGGGAATTACTAGAGTCAAAAGCAACGCATCAAAATTAAGAAGAATGAAGTGAGTTTAGCACCCAAAACGGATTCCTAGTGTAACCAGCATAACAATCACCATTTCAACAAGTTAGCTTAGCTTATCTTCTTTTCCTTAAGCATCCAGTTCACTACATACAGTGTTCAGGATTTTGCTACAGAGAACAGTTTGGTAATCTGATGCCAGTCTACTGTTATTGTTTCTGTTACCATTGATAGCACAAATATTTCTATTTCAAGCACACCTGTTTCTATAACAAGCACGCTAAAGTTACAGCTCCTGGTGTTTTGTCTTATGCCAGAGAATCCATTGCAAGTGATGGACTCAATAGGTTATGTGAAGAAAGCTTTGTTTGCACTAGTAACTATCATTTTGCAATAATAAAGTTCTACTAATAAAAGAAGGGTTAATACTGAGAGTGCCCACAGTTACCAGTTAGATCTGAGACAGTCCTATTAAGGATGTCTAAAGATGATTGTTCCTACTTTATAGACAGAAGAACTGAAACACAAATGATGTATTTTTTCCAATGCTAACAGCGAGGTTTGAAACAGACTCTGAGGTAAACACATCTCCATTAACTTACTATTGAAGCTTCATTTAAAGAGTGTATTAAATTCACTTCCTAAAATTTGAATGTTCTTACTCCAAGATGACAAACAAACAAAAAAGCCTCTTTCCATAGTTTTTTGCTTTCAGACAGTTCTGAAAAGCTCATGCACATGTAGAATCCAAATTCCTACAGTTTCTCAGAAGTCACAGGGTCAGTGGAGGAGTCTGTTTTGACATAGATTTACCCACCGGTAGGAAAACTTCAGTCAGAGGAAGATTTTGGTTTGGCTGTCATGATATCAGACTGGGGCTGTGCAGCATCACAACAGTTTCAGATTGAGAGAGACGAGAAGTGAAAGCTCAATTTCATGTGACATCCCATCACACTAAGGAGAGGTCAAACTTTAAAATGACATTATAGGCTGCTGGTAAGGATTCTGCTGGAGGGTAGAGCTGGGACAAAGGTGACAGGGTAGTTTTGGCTTTACTGACCTCAATTTGTTTGCTTTATCTGACAGCTGGACATACAGAAGGTGCAGAAACTTCCATAGTTGCACTGCCTGCTATCTGTCTGTCATATAGTGTAGCTCTTGCAGAAGCCATGTATGAGCTTCATATTGTTTAAGAGCTATAGGTTGACTATGTCTGCATTAGAGGTTGGAAGAAGCAGCACAATTTTTTTTGGTTGGTTCACACAACAGGAACTATTATCAGTTTGTTAATCCTTTTAATATCCATACTGCCTTCTTGCTGGCACCAGCAGGCAGGAAAGAGAAAATGAACTGTGAATTCTTCCACCGAGTCCCTAACAACAGGGATTTGGTTGTTGCCACATACAGCATAGAAGAAGAGAGCCATAGTGAAGCAATTAGTCTAGTAAGATGCATCCCATTCCCTTCTCACTCTTTCCTCAGAGCTTTTCTGTGGGTGGTGGGTTGACCCTGGCCAGCCACTAAACACCCACCCAGTTTCTCACTTACTCCTGCTGAGGTGGGATGAGGGAGACAATCAAAAGGGCAAAAGCAAGAAAAAGGCCTGCGTCAAGATAAAGACAGTTTCATTAGGCAATGAAAGAAAAAAAGGAGAGAGAAAAAGAAGTGATGGAAAGGCACTCTCCACCTCCCACCAGCAGACTGATGCCCAGCCAGTCTGCAAGCAGTGGCAACTTTGCAAAACCTCCCCCCTAGTTTCATAACTGGGCCTGATGTTACACAGTGTGCAAGATCTCTTTGGTCAGCTCGCGTCAGCCCACGTGCTGTGGGGGCAGAGTGAGAAACAGAGAAGGCCTTGATGCTGTGCGAGGTCTGCTCAGCAGTTGCTTAAACATGGGTGTCTTATCAACAGTGCTTTGGTCACAAATCTCAAACACACCACCACACAGGCTGCTGTGTGGAAAATTAACCCTGTCCCAGCCAGACACAATGCACCATCAGAGGCTACAGGAAACCAAGGGCAATTTATCCTTCATATAAAAGGTAGGAGTTGAACATAGTTCATCTTAGGTGCATTGATTTAACACTTTTGATTGCTGTAATTTCACTGAGTGTCTATGTGTGAAATTGGAGTGAGGGTAAGACAGTTGCTAGTGATGAGAAATTACTCAGCAGCAAGGACATTCACATTCTGTAGTAAAAGTGATTGTGGATGCATCATCTCGATGCTTCCCTTGAATTTGGTCTTATTTCTGCATCTTCTGTGAGGCCAAAATCACAGTCACTTTCTCCTTGATATTTTATCCAGCCAAAGGTACTGTAGGAGTTTGACAATTAAATTTTTGAGGTCTGGTGGCAAGGGCTTAAAAAGTATTTTTTCTTCAGGAGTCAGAGCTTAACTCTTTTCTATATATGGCCTTAGCAATAGGAATTTGACTCAGGATAGTATCTCCTTTTTTTCTGAGTTGTACGGGCAATATTGTAGCCTGAAGTATGAAAATATTTTGGTCAGTTCTTTTTTTAGGTTGACTGAAATTTAGCTGAGTGCAAATTTTTTACTGGTTGATGGACAGAGCTAGTAAAACTAAGTGATAGTTTTAGTAATACTTTAATACAAAAGTTTTCCTAAATATGGGAAAATACTCTGCCTTGCATTACAGGTAGAAAATCTTCTTTCCAAAGAAATAAAACTATGCAGGACAATGAAACTTCTGATTCCTGCTCTCATTAGACCATCTGGCTTTCTTTTAGAATTCAGAGTTGCTCAACTTCTACAGTGTCGTGAGCCAGCAGCCAATGCTGTAATTTCCTATTTGGCTGTAAATGCAGTTCTGGAATCTAGATAATTTAGGATTTTGCCATTGAGGCACAGATGGAGTTAGGAAATAATAAAATTAGGGTGGAAATAAGAAAACCAGAACTTCAGCAACATATCGAGGCTCTCAGCATAGGAGTTCTTAGGTTTTACTAAATCTAATTCCACCATAGTTTCACAAAATCATTTGCAGGCAGGAGGGATTTCGCTCTTAGATCTCTTGTTTCTTTTGCTAGCACAGCTCCTCAGATTCTAACAAACTGTGTACTAGTGAATTCCTGAGCTGGAAGTTTCCTCTGGACCACTGTACAAAAGCTGCAAATGACACAGAATTAATTCAATATGCCTTTTTCCTCAATTTATTTTTTACCCTCTATCACCATCTCCCCCCAGTCATGTAACCTCCCAGCTAACAACTCTAAGTGCATTTAGCCTCTCCTCATAGAGAATGGCTGTAGTAGATGAGACCAGAGGCCCAACTAGCACATGATGAAAAAGTATCCCAAAGGGCAAGGAGGTAGCAGTAATCCCTTCTGTATGCCTTCCCATCTTCCAGTAATCTGAGTACTGCAGACTTGCTAAGACAGTGCCAGTATTTTGTATTTAAAAGCTGTTAACGTATTTGTATTTTGCCAGTTGGATTTTCTGAGTTTTGGTTACCCACTCCTGAATGTTACTCTAATCCTACTATAAGGACTTGGAGATGGGGTAACTAGAACTGAAAGCAACACACAAGCAATGCACTGCACTATAAATGTGTTTTACATTATGTTTTCTTGTCCTTTTCCTAAAAAGGTTCATCTTTCTTATGCTATTAATCACTTCTGAGCACTGAACCTTTGTTCACGGAACTACTGACTGACTTCAAGGCTTTTCCTGGTTGACACAAGCTTTTAGAGTTCATCATCATGTCTGTATGCTTTTACCCCTTGGGTATTATGCTGCTTTGTGCTTTGGAACACTGCTTTTCAACTACCACTACTTACACAGTGTCATGGAAGCCTCTTGCAGTACTTTTAAATCACCTTTAGATCTGAATTACAAGATATGTTCTTCAAATGTTTTCACATCATTGTTCATGTCTTTTCCCAGTTCCCTTATGAACTGTGAACAGCTCAGCGTTAAGTATGAATACTTGTGGGATAACCTTTCTGTCATGAAAACTCACGTCTTTTGTATTTTGTCTTTTAACTGCTTAGTCCATGAACCAAGGGTCCTTCTTATGGCATACAGAATAACAGAGACATGGGAAAATAGATCTGGGAAGAAAACCAAGAAATCTAATTTCTCATCATGTTAATTCTACCTTACCTACAAAATTTCTGACAGAGGTTTATCTAACCTTTCCTTAAAAATATCTAATGATTTTAATTTTAGTCTAACAATTACACAGTATCTTCAGACAATTAATTATGTAATTTATCACTCAAAGGTTTTCCTATTGCACTTGGTAAAACGGATGTTTGTTATTTCTTTTCCTATGTCTCTTACCCAAAGATGATTTATTGACATCCTTATGGACATTTGCTGTTGAAAACACTTGTAATAAGGCAGCACAATCTGTTTGGCTAGGAGCAACACTAAAGAATAATATATATTCTATATATATATAAGTTATGTATGTTGTATAAACCTGTCATCAAATGTCATCACCATTCTGTAGCTGTAGCTTGTTTTTAGGATGGATTCTGCCAATACAGTGGTATAAAACTTATTATATCCAAGGAAAAAGTTGAAAACATAGGGTAGAACTTGATGCAGTTCAGGTTATCTTTTTAGCACAGTTCTATTTCTTCCATGGGAATGAATTTAACAGCAGAAAGCTACCAGACAGAGCAGTTTAGTTGTATTCTCCTTTATATGCTTCTAGGATAATCAAAGAAACATCTTTCCTTTGTCATTACATGCTACTCTCTTTTCCAGTGGATTCTAAAGCAAAGTTTAGAATTACTTAACTTTCAAAAACTTTAACAACTTGCGAGGAAATACAGTAGATGGAATATGATGGTGCTAGAATGAGAATGCCAACAACGCAGGAAGACTGAAACCACATATACCAAGGAAGACAGGGAAACTCAGTTACACTGACTGTGCAGTTCCGAAGGATGAAGTTTTAGACTGCTATATTTGGAATTAAGAGTTTATGCTTCCTCCATAATTATGGAGGCAACTTCTGCATTTTTGGAATTCAAAGCTCTCTCTAAATCTCTGCTTTGGAGGCATTGGCTTGCCCTCTAAACCAGCTGTTAGACTGATTCTCAAATATTAACACGAAGACTTTACTTAATAGTATCCTCTGGATTTTTTGTTATTTTTTTTCTGTCAAACTGAAGCCAGCCCACAATACTGCATGCTGCTCCCCAAAAGAAATAAGCTTGTGCATCTTGCGTCACAATTCACAGGGAGTAAGTGGATACGTAAGAAATATGCATGTGTTTACACTACTTGATCAGCAATAAGGTTGAGGTATAATGGAATAATGATGAACTATGGCACATGGAGAAACACAGAATTATTTCACTTTTACATTGCTGTCTCCCACTGCTTTTTAGTTGCTGAATTAACTTGTTTTTGTCAGGTAAGTGTTCATGCTTGCCAGTCTGTAAAGAGAAGGTAGGGGATAGCTTTTGAGAGAGTTCTCTTTTTCTCATTAAAAAACATGGCGTAAAGCAGTACAGACTATTCTGGGACCAGGTTCTTGGACTATGCTCAAGAAAAGCAGCACAGGGTTTCTGGTTTAGTACTATTTGGATTATGGTTCTATAAAAATGAATTTTAAAAACCCCAACAAAGCAGAGCTCGCCAAATAATTATATAATGATTACAGAAGTCAGCACTCCCTTCTTCCATTCCCAGCATGCACTCTAGATTTACTGTAAGATCTTGATAGAGCCCCTTGGTTATGTACTTTGTTTTTAAAACCTATGTAATAAGGTTAATACTTTTACTATAGGGTTTATCAGTTAATTGACATAAAAGATTCCAAAATTCAGAGTTTTACTGGGAATCATAACACATGAACTTACAGCCAATTGAGGACTTTCTAATCTACCCCTATTAGAAATCCTCTGGTATGCTGCCCCACTTTCATTAGGCTCTTCACACTCACACTAATATGTTGAAAAATCCCAAGTATATCTCTAAACTTTCTGGGATACATCTGTTACTTTTCCTCTGCTTCTGTAGAGATGATAACAAGGTTCATGTGAGATGCCTATTCATTCTAAATTTTCTCTACTCATATCCCTCAGGCTTCTAAGATGCATCCTTCCACTCTTAATTGAAGCAACATTGGCTTTAAATGTGACTGATATAAGTGAACACGGACTGTATATGTTTATTATTATCCCACTCAAGATCTACTGGAAAAAACGCTGTCTTGACCCCTAAAAATAAAAAATTTCCCACTAGATTAACAAGTAAAACCTTACAAAGAGAGCGAGTTAAGCAAAGATTAACTACTTCCAGATGTGGCCTAGAAAAATTTTTAAAAGCACCACCTATTTTTTGGTCTCACTAACAAATGAAGAGAGAACTGTAAGAGATTGTCCACAGAATGCAGTAAGCTGGAAAGAAAATAAGAGTGTATTTTAAGTGCAAGGTAATCTACAAAGAAGAAGAATGTTCCGCATGTATCACTTTCTTGACATCAAAGTGTTAAAGACCAAATTCTTCCTTTTAACATTAGAAATTCACGTCTTATCTGTGTTGGAGAATTGTTTAGAGAACTGATGAGAATACTCAATTCCTCAGCTTTCAGTCTTACTGAAGTATCTTTCATCTCCAACAGTCCAGGCACTATTTAACTACAGTGACTTGAGACTCAGAAGAAATGGTGATTCAAATGAGTGACAGCCTGGCATCCTCATTTAGGCTGGCAGACTGAAAAAAGTCCTCCTTGCAATCTGCAAGCCCGTCCTTTTCTGTTTTCTTTGCTCGGGCTGCTCAAATTTCTGTATCAGCACAATTAACAAATGATATGGCACTACAGATCAAAAACATTAGTCATTTCTTTTCTGACCAGAAATGAATACTACAATTAATACACGGTAAAAGAAAGTATGAATGCTATTAAATTTGTATTACTGGTATCACATCTATTCTACTAACATGGAAGAGCAACGGAAATGTCACAGTACTATTCTGTCTCTTTCTCTTGAATGATTTGCTGTCATTGCTCTGTAAATGGCTGATTGCTGCTGCTTCTCCTCTGGGAACCACCTAGAGAGGAGATGCCAGGCAGATGTTCTCCAGCAGGCCTGACAGCCTGTTCCCACATGAACAGTTTTCTCCACCTTTATGAACTTGAAATGGAATCCTGCCATGTGCTCCAATCTCAAGAAGAAACAAATGTGCCTATTTCCATCTTTTAACCATGAATCAATACAACTTTTGCACAAATGAGATGGTAACTTCATTCTTACCAGCTCCTGAGCTGGCCTACACTTGAAGCTGCTTAGTTGATTCTATGCTTTTAGTGGCTTTTGTGTGGCCAACATATGGATTCAGAAACTAGAAGCAAGGCTGTGTCATGAGAGAAGGAATTGAGACAGAGATCACGTTCTGTGTTTTTCAGGACCAGCTTTGTACTAGTCCAACTTTCACTGGCAGGGCTCACAAGGGGAATGAGAAGAGCATGGCTTGATTAGTCCAGCAAAATAAAAGTTGTGTGGGCATGAGACTCCTGTTTATAAATACTTTTGGCAAGGGTACACACAGGAGAGTGGGAAAGGCTACTTCAGGACAGTATTTGCACAGGAAGAAAAGATGGACATGGACTGGTCACAAAGAAATGTAGGTCTGACATTTTAAAAAGGATCCCAGCTGTTAGAGAGGTTTCTCTCAGACAGCCTCACAGTAGCAGCAGCAAGGGCTAAAAAATTTACTGGCAAAGCACAATTAATTTATGGAAGAAAGGATAAAATGGCTGCTTGCAGCACTAGGGAGCTGGGTACAGTACAGGGTGATGGGGAAATTAAGCTGCCTTGGCTTACAAGTGCCAGGCTCCCATAATGGGTGGTGCTGTTAACCCTCTCTCACCAGCACCATAGACTTAAAGTGAATTATAATAAAAGACATTCTTGTCAGTACATTGTGGAACTGAAAGAGTGACAACAAATGCCTTAGTAGTGAAAATGGGCGAAACCAGCTATTTTTCTTGGTCAAAGAGGGCAATGGGAACTTGAAGAGTTTATTATTACCAAGAACAAGGTAGTCCTTATTCCTACTGATGTTAAAACTGGCAGAATATATGTGGGTAGAATAACCTTCTACCGATATGTTTGCATTTTTAAGTCCGTGTCCCTTTCTTCTCAGTGTTGGCTTTGATTACTAGGTGACCAAAGATGTGAATCCTTTGCAAAATTTAAATGGCTAGCTCTAATTTTAGCAAATGTCTTTAATGTTGACACTGAAAGATCGATGGTTCTTCTTCTTCCTCCTGTTCAGGAAAATTGCAAGCTCGTGGTCAGGTCTTGTTCAGAAAGATCCACATCTGCAAATGCAGAGTAAAGCACTTGCAGTTCTCTGGAAAATATTACTTTGGTAAAGGAGTGATGAAGATTTCTGAGAATTTCAGTTGCTAACTACCTGGCACAAGGGAAATTCTGAATCATCTATTGCCTTCTGGAAGAAATAATCACCTCAAAATGGTTACGCTCCTACCTTTCCTTGAGAAACAAACTTCTGGTTATGACCTTATGACTTAACTATGCACTAGTAATCATATATAGCCCTGTACCTTATCATGCAGTTGACACCTCCCTGTGCTTTGTCAGCAATGACAGCTTCTCATCAGTTCCTCTACCCCTCCCATCCAGTGTGTGGAAAAACTTTCCGTTGAGGTAACTAATGCTGGCTGGGCAAGTCATGAACTGAGATGGTTTCTGTATATGGACGGATTCCATTTTAACTCTCCCCTACTCTAATTTAATCCTGCTTAATTCACTTGCTCCTGGGTGTAGTAATGTAAGGCTGAATACACAAGATGGGGATTGTACCTGGCTTCCAGGGCAGGATGTAACCTTCAGGTTGTGTAAGGTCATCCCAGGTAACCTTACACTCCCTACAATTACCTGAAAGGATGTTGTAGGTGGGGGTCAGCCTCTTCTCCCAGGCAAGTAAAAGGATGAGAGGACATAGTTTCAAGTTGTGCCAGGGGAGGTTTATGTTGGACATAAGGAGAAATTTCTTCACAGAAAGGATGATTAGACACTGGAATGGACTGCCCAGGGAGGTGGTGGAGTCACAGTCCCTGAAGGCATTTAGGGAAAGATTGGACATGGCACTTAGTGCCGTGGTCTGGTTGACAAGGTGGTGTTCAGTCATAGTTTGGACTTAACTATCTCAGAGGTCTTTTCGAAACTAATTTATTCTGTGATTCTGTGTGACTCTTCATATTTGGTTAGTTCTGCGTAGCACTTCCATAATGAGAATTAGCTTACACAGACTGATGCTTTTCACAAAAAAGTCTCCGAGTGAGAGACTGACACATAATGTTAAGAGGCCTGAACGTTTCTGTGATCTGAAAGTACTTTGCATGAAATCTGAACCCCATAGGAGCGCCGCGTTTGTCTAAGAATCTGCTTGGGGCTGAAGGGGCACAGCCTTGCTACGGCACCGGATCACAGACACAGCAATATGCCTGGGCTGTATCTGAGCACAAACACTGTATCTGTATTCCTGTGAAAGATCGGTTTATTTAGCAGCATAGGGCTACATCGAGCGTCTAAGCATTCCCATTTCCAACATGGACCCGCAGCACCACAGCTTTGGGGCCAGGCCGGCTCCGCCCCGCCCGCCGCAGGGCGGGGAGGGGCCGACCTATCAGAGCGCAGCATCCCACAGGGGGGCGGGGCCGGCTCATGAGTGGCAGCTGGCGAGATAAACAAGTCGCTGGACTGTTGGGCGCCCCGCAGTGTGAGGCGCGTGTTCTTCGGCCGGTCCCTATTGCTCCCTCCCTTGCTGCCGGCCAGCCAGAGGCGCCGCGTCTGGCCCCGCTCGCCGCTGCCGCCTCTGCCCGCAATGTGAAGAGTCAGCAAGTTCCCAGTGGCCGCTGAAACGCTCCGGTGTCTCCGGGGAGGGCAGTGCGCCGACGCCGCCCGGCTGGGGCGGCCCGGGGCATGCCGGGAGTTGTAGTTCTGCCGCCACGGCGTCCCGCCTGCGGCGGCGGGGCCGTCTCCCGCAGCCGCACTACGACTCCCGGCACCCCTCGCGCCACGCCGCGAGGAGCCGAGTTGAAGCGGGTGGCGGCGGCGGAGCGCGCCCCCTCCCCCCCGCTGAAAAGCCCCAAACCAAAACAAAAACAAACCTCCCCCGCTACCCCCACCGCCCGCTGCCCCCGCCGAGCCCCGGACATGGCGGCGCCGGGAGGGGGCTCCGCCAGCCGCGGGTGCTGATTCGGCCGCCGCGTCCCCCTGCCCGCCCGTCCCTCCCCGCCCATGGGCGAGACATGGACTACGAGTTCAAGTCGAAGCTGGCGGCCGAGCGCGAGCGGGTGGAGGATCTGTTCGAGTACGAGGGATGCAAGGTGGGCAGAGGCACCTACGGGCACGTCTACAAGGCCCGCCGCAAGGACGGGTAAGGGCCGCGCCGAGAACCCCCTTCCAACCCCCCCGCGCCGGCGCCCTCCCCTCCTTCTTTCCCCTCCCTCCCTCCTCGGAAAGTTTCTGGCAGCGCGGGGGCCGGAGCGCGGAGGCCGCCCAGGTATCCCCCGCCCCGCGCCGGGAGCGGGCCCCGGTGCCACGGCCCCGAGAATCGGTGCTCTGTTGCTCGGAGTCACGGAATCAATTCGGTTGGAAAAGACCTCTGAGATCATCGAGTCCAACCTATGACCGAACACCACCATGTGAACTAGACCGTGGCACTAAGTGCCATATCCAGTCTTCCCTTAAACACCTCCGGGGCCGGTGACTCCATCACCTCCCTGGGCACTCCATTCCAATGAAGAGGCTAATTAATATTTGTACAGTTCTTCCTAATGTTCAACCTAAA
>WBMZ01014437.1:0-21576 GCA_013400975.1 Atrichornis clamosus
GGCGGCAGCGCGGCGCGGGCGGGCGGGGACTGCGCGCCCCAGAGGCCTCCGCGGCGCCCCTGCCGTGACGAATGGGGCGGGCCGCGCTCCGCCTCCGGGGCGGGCGGTGGAGCTGCCGGGGGACGCGTTCGCGGCACTCCCCTCACGTCCCGACGCTCGGGGACGGGACGGCGGGGTAGAGTCGTCACCGCCCGCCAGTCCTGCCCCGGTGGAATCCTGCGAGTGGAGCTCCAGGTGTTCCCATTAAGCCCTCATTCCTCTGGCCGTTTGCTGCCAGTGTTCACGTGGTCCCACCTCCCCACACGTGCGCGGTGTACAAAGCACAAATTCACCCACTGCCCCAGAATTTATTAATTCATATGAATATCTTAAAGGCGAGTGCCAACAGGATGGTGCCAGACCCTTTTCGGAGGTGCCCAGTGACAGGATGAGGAGCAATGGCCGTAAACTAAGATTAGAAATTTCACCTAAATATGAGGAAGAACTTCTTTGCATTGAGGGTGGGAGAGCACTGAAACAAGACTGTCCTGGGAGGTCATGGAGTTTTCCTCTCTGGAGACATCGAAAACAAATTATTGCAATTTTTTTTTGTCAGAGCTAAAGTTAGTGTCTTAATTAGATCTTTTTTTTCAGTGGTTTGCAGTCTGTATGTACATCTTGTCCATGTGCATAAAGGCAGTCACTTCAGCCACGGACTCTTCATTTCTAGACTTACCCATAAATTGTGTGCTTGTTCTCTCCAATCTCGCATGCCTTGCACAAGGCAGTATGGGTGCTGAGAATATGCCCCAAGTCTTCATAGTTGGCTTGAATCTGAACTTTTAACTTTCGGTGAGTTTTTGTGAGTATGGCAATTAAGCTCTTGAATCACTTTGATACTTTTCCCTGAACCTTGTTATTCAGATGTCTCCCATTGTTCTTTTGTAGAAGTGAAATACAGCAAAAGAAGAGTTGATAAGAAAATATTCTGGAAGATGGAGCACAAAAGTTCAGCAGATCTAATAATGTAGAGGTGCCTTGGGTAGGCAAATTCAGAGCTAAAGCTTTCCTTAGGGGTTACTAATGGGACTGGCACTGTTTCACATCTTTGTTGGTGACGCGGTCAGTGGGACTGAGGGCACCCTCAGCAAGTTTGCTGATGACACCAAGCTGTGTGGTGCTGTCAGCACACTGGAGGGAAGGGATGCCATCCTGAGGGACCCTGACAGGCTGGAGACGTGGGGCTGTATGAACCTCATGAAGTTCAACAAGGGCAAGTGCAAGCTCCTGCACCTGGGTTTGGGCAATTCCAAGCACAAACACAGGCTGGGCAGAGAAGGGATTTAGAGCAGCCCTGAGAATAACGACTTGAGAGTGTTGGTGGAAGAGAATCTTTACATTCGCTGGCAAATGTGCATTCTCAGCCCAGAAAGCCAACAGCATCCCGGGCTGCATCCAAAGCAGTGTGGCCAGCAGGCTGAGGGAGGGGATTCCCCCACTCTACTCTGCTCTTGTGAGACCCCACCTGGAGTGCTGCATCCAGCTCTGGGACCCCCAGAGTAAGAAGGACGTGGACCTGTTGGAGTGAATCCAGAGAAGCCATGAAGATGCTCAGAGGGCTGGAGCCCCTCTCCTATGAAGACAGGCTGAGAGAGTTGGGGCTGTTGAGCCTGGGGAAGAGAAGGCCCTGGGGAGACCTTAGAGCACCTTCCAGTGCCTAAAGGGGGCCTACAGGAAAGTTGGGGAGGGACTTTTTACAAGGGCATGTAGNTAGGACAAGGGGGGGGCATGGCTTTAAACTGAAAGAGAGTAGGTTTAGATTGGATATTAGGAAGAAATTCCTTACTCTGAGGGTGGCAGTGCACTAGAACAGGTTGTCAAGAGATGCTATGCATGCCCCATCCCTGGAAGTGTTCAAAGCAAGGCTGGATGGGACTTGGAGCAGCCTGGTCTACTGAGAGGTGTCCCTGCCCATGGCAGGGGGGTTGAAAAGAGATGATCTTCTCAACCCAAACTAATGCTATGACATGATATGATATATGGTATGTGATATGTAGAATATTACACAAAATAGTATTAGGATAGTGATGTTTTGTTTCATGTTTGCATATATTGCACTGCTTGAGAGTGCAAAACCAAACAGAAAGGCACGGTTTTTACATCTGCTTTCTACAGCTTCCATGGTTATTGTTTGACAGTGATAAAGAGCAGAAGGGATAATTAATCTGAAAGAATGGTATGTTTACATTTTTAACCTCATGTCATGTATTTAAACGTACAGACTACTATATAGTGACTGCAGTAATGGATTAATTTAAATTTCAGTATTTAAAAATTATTTCTGACAAGAGGAGTAAAAAAGAAAAAAACCACAAAACATTATTTTATAAATTAAAATATTGATTTTTTCTTTCTTTTTTTTAGTATTGTCTAGCATTGTCTAGCACAGCATTTTTACTCTGTTAACTTAACAGGAGTTGTGGTAATCTAATACCAGTGAAATTGTACCTTTCTATTTTTTTTTAAGTTAACCTGTTATTAGTGTTTCTGTGCTATTATGCCTAAAAACCTGTTCCTTCATAAAAAACAAATGTGAAATTTTAACTTTCCAGCTCCATTTCCTTTATGGGACAAACGGAGGAGGTTTGTCTTTGGGAAAAAAAAGTACAAGAAAATAAGACTGTTAAAATCAGCTATTATAACTGTGTCTGAGTTGTGGCTTACTCTTAAATTCAAGTCTTTTCCAGGACAACTGAAATGAACTAATGTCTATATGTCCTACTAATGATTTGTTAATTTTGGTTTTGCTTACATTTTGAATAACATGTGCTGCTGATATTTTAGTGAGAGGCTTTAACGAATTTTTCCCCCTTAGTCTATTGCTCACTTGTTTGAAATGCTCTGTTTTTGCAGACAAGAGGTACCTTACTAAACAAGGACATTCTCAACATAAAATGGCAGCCGTCTACTTATGGAGTAATTTAAAAATGGAGTGATCTGACTGCTAACAAAACTGTGGATTCTCTCAGTAGCAGACTGGTTATGTAAAGGTTTCGCTTATCTTTGGAGATATTACAGATAATTCTGAGGATGTGTGACTCATGAGCTTTATATAATTCCAGTAACACTAGTAAATTATAAAGAAGGAGTTCTGAAAATCCTGTCATGCTGGGATTCAATGTTATATTTGCTGTATTCTTTTGAGCAACTGAGAAATGTCGTGATTCACAGGACAAGAAGACACATTGAGTTTCTAAGAAGAAACCTGTCTTCTGCAATCTCTGAGGCTGTTTAAAACACACACAAAACAATAGGTAAGGATCCTGGGCAATATTTGTGCGAGTTTTCCACACCTCTTTGACACAGTCCCTCTGAAGACACTATCCTGAAGTTAACATTCAAGTCACAAGAGGTGAGATTTTGTCATGAAGCAGAAACTGGCTACGATGCAGAAACCAGACCTCAGGTAAATGGCTGTCAGTGTAACTAAAGCACGAGAGGGAGGAATGTTGAGGTTTCTTGTTGGACATTAACAGAGGCAATAAGGTGAGAGTGAGATGAGCTGAAATGACAAGTAAGCTAACAATGATTTGCTGTCATGTACAATTATCCTCTGTTGTAGACTTTTCAATATATTTGTTCTTCTGTAGTGAGCTCCAGTCTGTAGATGGGAACCATCTTTGTGGGTGGAGGGTACACCAGTTCCATTACAGGACATCCAGAAAAACTGCTTTGAAGTCCTCCCATCCCAGTCCAATTCAAAGTTTTGACGCTCACCAGTGTGCATTACAAAAACTTTCAGGCAGACAACAGCTGAGGAAAGCTGGGGATGGGAAAGCTGAGGCTTGTGGAAGCAGTTTCATATTTGAAGAACCTGATCTAAAGTCTTCACAATTATTTTTTATTTAACTTTTTTTTTTTATAGTTTTCTATGTAGAGGTAGGGTAGATTAAAGTAGAACCAGATCTGACAACCAAAAGAATTTTTCATAGTGTAATTGATAAGGATGTCTTTGCCATGCAGAGATTGACTAAACTGCAGTAGTAAAACTTTCACACAGTGACCAAGATACTGGTCAGCCCTGGCTTGGAAGCCATGGATACAGGGTTGAATCTTCCCCTGTTTCGTTCTGGCTCCATGCAAGATTAAGTGGCTTTTGGCAAAGTATCTGACTTTTCTGCTTTATCTGTGAAATTAGGATAATATATCTACATGCCAGCGTTAAGAATTAATTAACAGTTGCAGAGTGTGCGTTCAAAGCAAAGTATAAGTGCTAAATATTAGCTGTAGAGTAATTGGACTGCTGTAATTTATAATATGCTCACTGACATTGACTTATAAAACAGGATCAACCTCTTCTCAAGTGCTGTAGAATGTTTAATTGTTACTAATGAACTTCTGATACTCAAAGTAGCTATCACCATGAGACAGGGAATGCTGCCAGTACCTGTCTGTAGGAAAGCTTAACAAGGAAAGTAATGCCTTTTTTTTTCCAGCTTGAATTTAAAAAAAAAGTATGTACGTACACATACACCTACTTTAAGTGCACAGTTTAAATTACATTTGGCTTAGGCAAACAGCTTTTTTTTGTATCAAATAGAAACATGGCATTACCCTAGCAATTCATCTCTTTCAACATATTTAAGCTGAAAATGCTTCCTGTTTTCTGAGTAGATTTGCTTAATAGTTGTCACTGCAATATATAGAAGAGAGTAGAGTAGAAAATATTCCATATATCACTGAAAGTGAGCAAAGAAACTTTTAGTGAGATCTGACTTGCCCAACTTATTCAATGTGTTTTTGTGGCCTAATGTCTGCCAAAAGTTCAATTCCAAGCTCTTGCTAAGCTTTCTTTTAAGGGGTTGGGAAGAAGGAGAGGCAAGCTAAGAGCAAAGAGATCTCAACAGAGGGATTTCTGAAAAGGGAGCATCAGTTGAGGGAAAGCAGTCGTAGCTGTTAACATTTAAAAAGCCCTTTCAAGGATTAAGAAAATAAAGGGTAGAGAAGTCCTCATCCTGAAATGGCTTTTATATTTCTGAACCCGTTGTAAAAGCTTTTCTTAGAACACTTCCCATCTAAAACCAAAATAGTTTCTGTCGTAAACAAGACAGGCAGCACATCAATACAAAGACTATCTTCACTTACTTTTATTTCTGGGCTAGCAGAACAGGCCATTATTCAATACCACAGAAAAAAGAATTGTTGCCCTAGTATAACAAAGGAAGAAAACAAAGAATGGAGAGATTATGTCCTTGAATCTAGCACTGTGCAGGCTTCTAGTAACCCTGCATTTATTAGGCTTCTGCAAAGATTTTTTAAAAATTCCCATTTCTTAACATCATAAAAGGTACGTTAAAACACCTTTGCTTTGGTACAGTCCTAGTGCTGACAGGTTCCAGGTGGTTTTTATGTCAGTGTAGCCAGTCAAGGCAAATGATATATCTCTTACTTGGAGCTGATGTGACCCAGCTACACCAAAATAAGGAAATACAGTGCTTTGCTTCCTCACGATTTTACATCATATTAGACTGACTAGGCCTCTTCACTTACCACTGCACATGGTACAGTGCTAGAATATTGTACCTGAGTAAAAATCCTTTTTATTGCAATGAAGATATAGCTTTATATATCTCACTTTTTTCCTTTTTTTTCTCTTTTGTGCTTGCTAGCACGTAAAAGCACCAATAAACACATTTCACAGAAAGTGTCTGCCAAGTTCAATTATTCTACTGTGAGTCTGAATGCTGAGAAAAAAATCTTCAGTATTATCAAAATTAATTGTGTTTGTTTAGAGTGAAAATTCCATAGATCCTTTCTTGGGTGTATTTGTTTCCTTTGGTGTACTGTTTCACCCAGCTATAGTAAATCAGAATACTTTAGGGAAAAGAGAATCTTAACACTTCTATCTGTTTCTCTTGGGGAATTTACGTTATCAGTAATGTGAAAATGGTGTGGACAAACCACTGTTTAACATACTTTAATAAGTAAGACTGCTAAAAAAGGTTGAACAAAATTAACAGTGTCCTTTTTTGAGTCGTGTGGTGCTGTGAAAGCCAAAGTCTTTGAAGCCTGCTGAAAATTGTCTGTAAACAGAATTTGCCTCTCCATATAACTATTTCTATTCCTAACACCTTTGAATCTTTTATTACATGAACAAAGAAAAATTAGAAGGAATTTTAAGTGGTATGGGAAAAACTGTGACTCTGTGTGTTCTCCTTCCTAACCCAATATCCTTGCAGTAGTTTCTCTTCCCTAGGGACTTCAGTAACATTTATAGAAGTGGTCAGTGGAAAGGAATAAGAAATAGCACCAGGTATCTCTATACTGCTGGTTTCACTTGATCCAAAATGCTTAGAGAAAGAATTTAAAGGTGTGAAAAAAACAGGTGTGCTAAAGCTCTGATATATTTGCACAGCTCCCAAATCAGTGTCCTTTTTGAAAATAAATATTTCTCCTCAATTTTCATCATCAGTAGAACACATAGTCTTTTCATACGGACCCAGCGTCCAAATAACCTTTGAAGACTGCTGAAGATTCTTTTCCCTGACAGTATTTGCATCTCCCTGATAAAGCTATGTCACTGTCTGCTGCCACTACATCAGAAAGATTTATCCTGCTGCAAAAAGTTTCATTAATTTGTGTCCTGACTGTATATGTTTGAAATATGTGATCACTCATTATCTCTCTTATTTACAGGAGCCTATAGATGATGAATTAGGTCCACTGTAGCCAGTTTGTGTGTGTTCTGTGACTTGTGTTCCATAAAACATATTCAGTGTGTCTCCTTGGCAATGCTGATTTTTGCTCCTTTTAGCTGCTGGAAAGTCTCTATTCTACAAAGGACATACAAATACGTATTTGCTTTGTCCCTGTACTGGGCTCAGGGATTATTAATTGTGTTTCAGTCACAGCCTATTGGCTTTGAGTGACTACAAGGAGGACAAAAATAAAAGGGAAATTCATAACCCTCTTTAACACCAAGATTTTATTTCTCACATCAAGTCTTTAAAATTAATGTAGTGATCTTTTCAGGATCTACACTATATTCATAAACTATATACTATCTGGCAGCATTGCCAAGAACCTACTGTGCACTCTCCCTATACTGAAGTTGGCTTTATCATTTTGGTATTCATTCTCTTACAATAAATGGCATTAAGTTGCAGGTGCAATACTGCAGCAATTATGTACATTTTGACTTTGACCACGGAAATTTGTAGCTCAAGCATCAGGGTATTTTTAATAGTCTGAAATAATAAATTTAAAATAAATTAACCTAGGCATGAAAGATCATGTTCTCCTAATATGGTGGTATTTATGATAAGCCTGAGACTGTAATGGAATTGTGAGAGGACAATCTCCTTTTCATTAGGACAGTGGTTATGGCATACAGGCACCGTGTGCCAGGAGGAAAAATATGCTGTTCTACTGACTTTATGCCACCTTCCTTGTTTTGCTGGGGGCATAACAGGTTCCTTTTTCTGTGTTAAGTTATGCATCATTTCCAAAGCATGTGGGATCCAAAGTGGAAAGGTGTAGTATAAAAGCCATGTCTAATGCTGTTAATTACCAGAAGTAAGTTCTGTAGGAAAGACTGAAGACTTTGAAAGAAACTATGAGAAAAGCAAAAGTAAGGTTGTCTGCTGTCCCTAAATAGTTTAGTGATTGCCTAGAGTGATACTCTGAAATGTTCCTGTATATGGCATTGTTAAAACTGGTATAGGTATCATACAAAATCAGAGCACATATATCATAGGAATATGTAGATGGGAAGGGACCACCTGGGGGCCATCCAGTCCTACCTCTTGCTCGGTGCAGGTCCAGTTACAGCAGGTTACACAGGGCCATCTCCAGTCAAGTTGGACTGTTTCCAAGGATGCTGATGCCACAGTGTTTCTTGGCAACCTAGCACAGTGTTTGACCACCCTCAAAGTAATTTTTTTTTCCTTATATTGAATTGGAATCGTTCAGCTTGTGTCCGTTGCCTCGTCACGTCCCTGTGCACCTCTGCGAGGAGCCTTGTTCCATCTTCCCCACACCCTCTTATTAGGCGGTTGCAGGCAGCAATAAGCCCTCACCTTCAGCTGCTGTTCCCCAGGCTCTGCGAACCCAGCTCTCTCAACTCCTTGTCCATCTTGTAGATCATGCTGCAGCCTCCCCGTTGTCTTCCTTCACTGTTTGGGTATCTGTCTTGTCCTGGGAAGACCAGAGCTGGAGACATTGCTCCTGATGCAGACTCTCAAATGCCAGAAAGAGGGAAATTACCAGGTCCCTCAATCTGCCGGCAGTGCTTCTCTTGAAACAGCCCGGGATGCTGTTGGCTGCCTTTGCTGCCAGGGCACACTGCTGGCTCATGACCAGTTTGCCCACAGGGACCTCCAGGTTTTTTTCTAGCAAATAGGTTTTCTAGCCAGTTGGCCCCCAGCCTGTACTGTTGCTTGGGGTTATTCCATCTCAGATGCAGGACTTTGCATCTTAGTGTATTGAATTATAATTATAGAATTCAATGCATTGAGTTATAATTTTGTACTTGTAGGAATTAATAGCTTTGAGTTTGTCATTTGGGAATAGCAGTGGCATGCCTTCTGAATAGCCTAAATAATGCAGAATTATGCATAATATGGCTCATTTTTGGATAGCCAGTTTAACAAAACCACCTAAAGTTGATGCTGTATCAGGTGCATCCTGGGATAAATAAATTACAGAAGTCATAGTAACTTACTAAAGAAAGGATAGCAAATTTTTTCCTGAAAGCCAGCCATGTTTTCAGACTACCGATGCTTCATTTTTGTTTTGTACATTTATAAATGAAGTAGGCTGCACTAATTTGGAAGCAAAACCAACACTGCTTTGTGGTGATTCTGTTTATTGATCAGCTGAATATTTAACTTTTCCTGTTAGATTAATATAGTGTGGAATATTTTCATTAATGAAAGAGTTCAAAATGTACTTGATTCTGAGGATATTGAAATACCATTTAATATTAGCCAGTGTTGTCATTGTATGCTGAACGATTTTTGTATAATGACTGTTCATGACTAGTGGGCTTTCATGTGAGCATAAATTCTCAAATTAGAAATTAACAACCTTTTATATCATATGTCAATCTTTATAATAAGGTGTTTTATCGAATTCAAGAATTTTAGAATTATATGAGCAATTTGGTTGATAACAATTGGTTTTGGTTTGGGGTTTTTGATAGTCATAATGAAGGTAATTTTCTTTGTGGTGTTACAAACCCCCTTAGAGGTAACACAAATCTTTATTTATGCTTTTCTCCCTGCTGTTAATTCATTTGCCTTTTTAAAGAATTTTGGAATTTGTCAGAAATGAGTCTGGGAGGCTGAATTCAACAGATCTCTGTCCATGGTCTGCTGCATCTTGCTCCAAAGGGCTGTATGGCTGCAATGTTAGGAAAATTTGGCGTATTGTAAATTAAACCTCAGTGCTGCAGACTCTCAGCTAGGAGACATCCAGAAAGCCAGAATTTCTGGTTCTGCCTGTGATTTTCAGCTGATGACCCCCTTTGCTAATGAAGCATGCAATCCTAATTTGGCATGGGTCACAGGTAGGACGGTCCTCTTGCAGGTGAAATGTCATTTGCCACGTTTTGCAGAGTATTAGTCCGAACCTATATTTGGTTGGCACCTGTGCTCCAGAACTGGCATCCCACCTTGTGAGAAGGCAGCATGCCACTCTGACAGATGGGGAGGAATGCGAGCATGCCAGCAAACCAGTGCATGCATCAAGGGGTCACATTTCTCTCCAGGAATGTTGAAATACCGGTGCATGCAGAGCTTCTGTATCTGAGGCACACGTGTTTCTTGGCAGCCACCAAAGTTCCTGCTGAATATCTTGGCACAGGACGTAAGGAAGCTTAGTGAATTTTCATGGCTTTCATAGGGTTTCTACACCATGGGAGCCTACATATAATTTCTGCTAAGAATGGCCCTATGAATGTAAACAGAAGAGGGAATATATTTTGCAAATTATTCTTTCTTATTAATAGATTAAGAACTGTTAAAATGCCATCATAGCTTTCATGGATAATGATTCTTTTGATTAGTTAATGGTTGGTTTATCCTGGTCTGAGAGCAATAGAACGTGTGGTTTGGCAATCAACCCAAAATGCGAATATCACAGCTTAAACTTCTACCATTTCTTTTTTGTACTTTATTTTATTTTAACTTAAAAGTAAATTCTGGAATCCCATTGCACTTTTGTTCTTCATCAAGAAATTAGCTTTTTTTCTGCATTCCCCAAAATGATATAATGTATTAAAATTAACTCTGGGATGTTCCTTTCTTTTGCTGAAGGTAATTCTGAATGGTTTATTTCAGTGTTTTTACTTTTTTCCTCCAGAATTACTGTAAAGCTTTTCTATTTCATCCATTACAGCACAGTGTTTTTCACATTTGAATAGCTGCATCAACATGAATCCTTTATAAGGACCTTAAAAACAAACTTTGCCAAGTCCCAGAATACAGAAGCTGATTCACATCCCAATACTCAGCTGCCTCATGAATAAAGGAGAGTCTGTGCCTGACACTTTGAAGCTGTAGCTGTTAAACCATACAGACTATTTACCTCAATAAATCATTATAAGAAACTAAGGTACAATTATACCCACAGAGAAATAGAATTCAAAACACTGATTTATGTGGTTCAGTGCCTGTTCCTTTTTCCATCATGTTTTGAATTTTATGCATGTTTGTCATCTTTGGCTGCTTCCATGTATCTTTAAACTAATGGGTCTTGCTTTTTTAACATTCCTCATTAGGTTTGTTATTTTACTTTGACATACAGACATGATTTGCACGCTGTACAAAATTTTGCATTTAAAATTAACTATCTAATTTCTTATGCTATAGACCAAAAATGGGAAATGTGAGTAATTTGTTTAAACTAATGTACACCCTTCTCTGGTTAATTTGTGACCATCTAAGCTGAAATTCCATATTAGATGAGAATTTTTTTGTTGCTTATTTATGGGATCTGAAGAGAAATCACTATACAAAGGAAACCATCATTGTGCTTTTCAGAATGTGCCTGCTAATCACAAAGAAACGGAAGCATAGGAAGTTACGTTTGGAGTCAGTTCCTCAATTTCTTTACCCCTTGAAGAGGCAAAATGAATCTAAAATATAAAATAAAATGAAAGTGCAGCCTCAGAGGAAGGAATGGCACTGAAACCGACAAATAATTCCATATGAAATGGTAGGAGTAAGGTAAATATATCTAGAAGGGAAGTCCGAGAGCAGCCACAGACTCTGTTAGGCCACCCAAGCCTTTAAGAGCCTGCAGTGTTGTCCTGTAGAGCCACAGGGTGGGGAGTGATGTAGTAACCAATAAATGTCCCTTAATAAAACTTCAGAAAGTTACCAAATACTTAAAACAACATTTCAGATACGAACAATAGTAAATATGCTACAGTTCCAAATGCTTTATGCCTTGCTAATAACTTTCAGTGCTGATACTTGGGTGGATCTAAATGGTCTGGAGTGAGGGTATATCATGCAACCTGCCTGATTCCAGTGGTTTGGGTTAGAGTAGTGCTTGTCTGCACTGTTGAGAGGGAGCTATAAATCCATCATTATTTCCAAAGTGATTTATAACATGAAAGTTTTTAGGCCATGTGTATCTTTCATCTGTCTGGTTAAAAAAGCTGTGTCTGTTGTAGACAGGTTTGGCCATTTCAGACTATTTTTGCTTTACAGTCAATAACAGAAATTCGAGTGAGAAGCCTAAATGTTCCATCTGTATTTTCATTATCTTACAGTGAATTTCATAAGATATGCAATTCATAAGGGAATATGCATCTATAATCTGTATATTATACATGAGTAACAGCACACAGTCTCTTGCATGCAAGCTGTAATCTGCACACACACATATAAATATATTTATATATAAATGAAACTCTTTGCTGTGTTTTTATCTCTCTGAATTTACAGGCATGTGAGAAAATTATATTATACCTCAAAACTTCCACATGCAAACCATGTTATGCATCTGAAAGCTCTGATCTGAAAACTGATGCACTGCAAACTCATATAGGATATGCCATAACCTTGTCCCCCGTAATCCAGGAGTCTACAACGTACTGCTTTTACAGTCTGTTAGCATTTAAAATGTTTCTGTCATTATATATGTGTAGTTAATAATGTTTTTATACTATTGAAGGATTGTTTTGGGGCACAAGTCACATGGTAGCCACATTATGAACATTTGCACTGCTTACAGAGCAATCTGTTTATTAAAACATTTTATATGTGTTGAAAGTCCATTAATAAACTACATATTCTGGGGCTTTGTAGTACCAAAATTTTATTTTTCCTTGTTTCCTAGTGCCCTAGAATAGAGATCCCTGCTCAACTATAAAAATAGCAATGTCATCAATGATTAAAGTTTCTTATTAGGTAATTCCATTAATAAAATGTAAAATTATTAATGTTTCACATTGTTTTTATAGTTCAGACCCATTATATTTTACCATCTACTGAAAAGAATCTCATCCTAAGTTGAAAGAAATTCTGAAACATTTTCAACACTTCTTAAAATTTCAAATATTTACTAGGATATGTTGGTGCAGGTGACCTTGCATCTTCAGGCTTTCAGTTTTCTAAGCAACTAAGAGAAATGCAGCCTGAAGGCTATTTAAAAGCATCCAAAGGTTGTTCACAGTGAAAATTGCAATACCTTCTCAAGTCTGGGATGCCATAGAAACTCAGGAAGTTGGTTCTGCCAGTACTCACACCAGAGACTGACTATTATACCTGAATCTTTCCATCAGCTCTCAGACAATACACATCAAAAAAGAGTATTTTAATTCCTACTGAAATCTCTTACCAAAATTTCTAAGGGCTGTACTCTTTCAGATGTGTGTTCAGTTCTAAGCACGGGTCCTAGAGCAGTGGAAGTACTTTGGGAATGCACATTGTGTTTTGTTGGAGTAATTGTGCAGGTGTAGCCAGGATGTGGATGCAACTCCAGTCGTACAGAAGGGTCGTGTCCGTCTTCCCCAATGAGGAACTTCATATGTAGAAAGCAACCTTATGATCTCATCCCAGTACAGGGCTTGAGCTGATTAAATTAAATCAGCGTAATTAAGCATAACTTTTGTATGTAGACAAATCTGAAGCATTGCGTGAACACAGACCAGGAATAAACTTGCTCAGTTTACAAAACAGACTGTGAGTCGCAGCCTATCACGCAAACAGGGAGATCGGTTTTTAAATAAACTTAATGAGTTAATGATGCAACACTGTGTGTGTTAAGGAGGGCAAGAAATGTCCCAGGAAAACACTGTGAATGTTGATCTTAGGCACCTGAACCAATTTGTTGAGGTTACCTAGCATGATGTTTTTGTGGCTGGTTTGCAAAAGTAGTAGCACTAAGGAAGTACAGTTTTCTGCAGGTTTTTTCTAAGCCTGTCTTCTGTTAGCAGATGCCTTTCACTCACCAAAACCGTAAGTTCAAACAAAGGTTCTTTAATTCTAGCAGTGATTCTTCAGAATATCCAGGGATTACGTATAATAGATTGTGAGTATAGCATGAGCAAACAAGGCATCAATAATAACCTTCTAGCATGGTTTTATCTGGATGTACTGAATTACAAGGAAAACAGTTTTGGATTTTTTCCTAAGTCTCGTGGATCACAGATTGCGTGTTTAAAAGCGAAAAGGGAGTAGCCAGACAAAGGAGAAGCAGCAACATAAAAAGCCTTAAGTTTGCATGAGTTTCATTATGCTGAAATCCTGACCTCAAATCAATAAGAAATCCTTTATCTGACACGTATTGAGGGATTATAGACTCACCATTTTAGAGGATGTGTTTGAACAGCACTGACATCAAAACCTTCTGAAAACTGCAGGTGGATTATTAACTGTGTACTGTTTATGTCTGTAAGTACAAGCAACTGAGGAATTATTAGTCCATCTATGCTACAGTTTTGTAACCATGCCACATTTATTTCTCAGGAAATAATTACTAAGGAGTGTGTGGGGCTGTTTATGTTGGTCAAGTGGTTAAGGCATAGGGACTTGAGAGGTCAGAGGTTATCCTGCAGTTATGTGACAGGTTTTTTGTGTGGTGGGGGTAAATCGAGCCCTCATTTTGTGTCACTGTTTCTCTGTAGGTGCAGCTGTGATGGTGTACTGGCAGCACTCAGTGGGCTATTACAAGATGGGTTTTATTATTTTTGAAAGGAGCATGTAGTTACCTTTAAAGGTACAATAGGGCTCCACTAAGTGCTGGGATTTGAAAAATATTTTATAATGGGTAATGCTGCTCTTCCAAGAAAGTGATGTCTTCCAGGAATCTCTGCTTAGTGAGTCTGGAAACCACACTGAAGACATGCTGCTTAAGCAGTTGTATGAGATGGACCATTTATAGGCTGCTTTCTGCATTTCCAAGTGCTCAAACCACTTTGGTTTGCTGTGAAAGGCATTAGAGATGCTGAATGCTTCAATGCAATAGCCATTTATTTGGATGCTTTGTGAGCTATGTAACTTATTTTAGGACATTTTAGAAAAGTGTTTATTGGATAATCTCTTACCATAAAGTGTTTCTTGGATAAGGTCTTACAGTATATTCTGTTATAAGAAAGGGAGTAGACCCAAATGTGTGCCAAAGAGAAAAAAAGGAACTTGAAAACAGAAGAGAAGGAAAATTACTGTAATGAACAAACCACTGGACTATATTGCACATGTTATAAACTCAGGGAAATTTTCTAATATTTGATTTGGGAGACACCCATTCAAGAAAGCCTTTGGGAATTTCCACAGTGTCCTGTCAATTATTATAACAATTTCAACCCTCTCTTCCTTACTGATGGCCAGCTGTCCTTAAATGGAGAAATGTGGGGGAGCTAGGCTTTTGAAGAGGAACTTAGATAATGAATGTCTATTTTCTCCTTGATATTGAGGAGGAAAATGTTTTGTGTGTTGAAAAAACCCCTGTTTGATATACTTCTAGGAGGATGTTTATAATATTCCTAGAATTAGTCTTCTGTTAATTTTCATGTCAAGTGCAAAGGGAATGACCAGTGGCAACAATCTAGTTAATGCAAATCAGGAGAGCTGTGGACTAGTGAAAGTGAAAAAGGAACAGTCCTGGATCTGCTGTTATAATATTCCTTCTCTTTGACAAGTCTATGCATTATATTTCATGTATATATTTTATACATACTTTCTGTTTTAAATGAGCATTCAGAATGTTCTCCTTGACTGCCACTGGGAAATACATTTGGTTCTGTTTTACAGTGATGAGTTTTTTGGTTTTGTTTTGTAAGTAAAATTTTAAATCTAGATTTCCTCATGTTTCTGCCAGGAAAAATGAAAACTTTCTATTTTAAGGACTGACAAAGTTCAAACACATTTCATATGTGATCAGACTTTAGCAGGTAAGTTTTTAGCATGTGCAAGGCTGGTGAGGGGAACGTATTTGGAACAGGTTTTTTTTCTGGCTGGTGTCCTTAGGCAACAATAAGAATGACAAAAGCTCTGCTGGACAAAACAGCAAAACAATATGATTTGGTGATAGTTAAAGTACAACGGGGGGCAAATATGCTAGAAGAAAGACAGCAGAAGAAAAAGGACAGGTTATACCTAGAATAAAATCTTACCTTGTGTTGAAAGGTTGTTCTGAATTTAAGCAGGTGCAGCGCCGCAGAATTCTTTCAGGATTTTGGTGGCTCAACAGAATAAATCATTTATCTTGTTTAGCATCTCTGCTAAACAGTACTGCCGTCATTTAAAACTACCAGTTTGTGAATACCTGGCCTTAGCAGCAGCTTGATGACTGCACTGGTGATACCTGTGCGTGTTTGAGGCGGGACGAAGATGTTGGTCAAAGATCACAACACAGAGGCGAGAAGGGGAGCTTTGCCTGAAGTCGTGTTCAAGTGCGGTGCTCGGTCTTGGAGTGGGCTTAGTTTTCCCTATTTCCACGAGAGTTTTGACTTTCTGTGAGGATACATCTTACTGTACTATTGATCAGTTTTGCTTTGACTGCCACAAAACTCACAGCTTCTGTCATGGAGGCAAGGATTAGGATTAGAGAAATAGCCAATGAAAGAGAGCATTGCGCAGTCTGACATAGGAAGAGGTGTGTCAGAAAGACCATGAAGAACCCAATATTTTTTTTTCTGTGCTGAAAGAACCCCTTTTAGCTTCTCTTATAATGGGCACTAACTTCACTTTAAGTGTTGGAAAACTGTGATTTTTTTTTTTTTTTGCTTTGAGATTATAAATATTAAGACACTTTAAAAGGTATGTCTATTATTCAGATAGAATGAAAATATTTGGTTTGTATTATTGGAAATCTGCTCAACAAAAGTCTTTCCAGGAAAAGAAAAATCACAAGTAAAACTTGTGACTATGCATTTTCCTAAGACTTAATTAGCAGCTTACTAACAAGTAATGAGTGTGGCCAAGCAAGGTTTTTTTTCTTTTTTTCAAAATGTCTGGATTTCTTCAGGAAGTAAAATCATCAGTGTGTATATGCTATACATGTATTTGTCTTCCCTTGTCTCCATGCATGTAAATATACGTACATACATATAGATATGTAGGAAAGCAGGTGTGTGTGTGTGTGTAAAGTAATGGCTGTGCCCACAGAGCCATTTGCTTGCCTTCTCTTTGCCCCACATTCCACACCTTTATTTGGGCATCACATTCTTTCCTCATGCCTTCTGTTTCGCTTGTCTGTTAAACTCTAAACTTTTCAGGATAAAATCTGCCTTTTACAGCATATCTTCTGTCTATCAGTAGTGCCTGGTGGAATGGGATGCAATCGTGGCTTGGGCTTTCTCGTCTTTGGTCATTTTGTATCACAGTTAAAAGTGGTTGAATGTACTATGTTGGGCAGATAAAAATGGATTCTGAATGTTGAACAGCTGAGCAATTGAACAGAGATAACATAATCTCTTACATATGTGACCAAATTAACATATAGACAATGACCAAATTAACATATAGCCATTGTCTATTTTTATCTTTCATGGTGGTTTTGTTGTTCTTGGATAGCAATCTAATTAATTTTTTATCACGAAAATTAATATTCTTGATATTAAAAGAACAATTTTTTTTTGAGTTCTTCATATTTTTTGTTGCTAAAAAAAGGTAAGGAATTCTAAAGTTAAGGTTACTTATTTGGAAGTATGTGATAACATATTGAAGTAAATTAAAGCTGCAACATGAAAGGCAAATATTGTTGCACTCTTTTTTTTTTTTGCAATCTGCTTTAATGAAGTCTCTGTGTGCAGTAGATACTTGGAAGCAACGCAGAAAGTCATAGATAGTGAAATTGTTTACTTGGCTTGCAGACCACCTTTCCAACTTTAGTTCGTAAACTTCTGCTCAAAAAAAATTGCTTGAAAATGTTTTTCTTGGGAAAGGCTAAAATAATAAATTACAGCGCCTACTGGAATTATGTATATCTGTTATTTTTTTATGTTATGAGTAGCAGATTGGAACCATAACTGTTTCCATTTTAAAGTACAACTCTTCAATGTCTAAATAGGTAAGTACTGTGTTTTAAAAATTACTTTAAAATTTTAAGAAAGACACAAAAAAATAGTATGTCACTATTTGTAATTTAATTAAGAATTTTTAACTTCAAGTGTTCAAACTTATACTCCTGAGAAACATGCAGAGTGTACGTATACTTACAAGTACTTTTAATAGTTGTGCAGGAAAAGATGTTGTATTACAGGAGAGTTACATAAAAGAATAACCTTCAGTGTAGAGCAGTTTTAAATTTGCACACTGCCCATAAGCAACCCAGTTCATATTCTTGCACTGTAATTACTTGATTTGTAATCCTGGTGACAATTTAGAATGGAGGAATTTGTTTGGACTTCCCTTTGTTCTCTAGTGATTTAAAATTTTATCTGTCTTTCCACAGGAAAGCTGGGATTTTGGGTGAGTTGAAGATGGCTTCAGTCTGTTAAAAAAAAAAAAAAAAAAAGGCAACCTTAGTCTCTAGTGTTCTGGTGTGTAGGGTGAGTACTTTACAGTTTTTATAATACTAAAATAAGGCAATTACTAAAATAAGGCAATTTGTATTTGCTGCACTGATACACATTTGCAAATCTTAAATTCACTGTGTTTTGGGTTTTTTTAATTACTTCTATTTTATGGTACCAAAACATCTAACCAGGCAAGGACGTGTTTCTTATGGTATTACAGGAGGTGAGTGACAATCCAGTAGATTTCAAAAGATCCTTGATTACTCATGAATTCTCCCAGTGACCAACATTCAATAAAGATATTATATTTGATATCTTGAACTCATTGCAAAAGGAGACCAGTGATCTCTGCCCACTTGTAATAACCTTTTAAGGTAAGAAATGTGTTACTGTTTTGGAATACTATATGTGATGTAGTAAATTAAGGTGATTACTTCATAATTGTATTATTGTAAAGTTTTCTGTGTTTATATCGTAATTTGTTGTGACTGTGGGACTGTGAGGAAGCATGCTGGATTGAACAACCCTGTGGCACACAGCATGGGATAATTGCAGAACACTGCCTGGATCATCTGCTCTGACGACAGCACTTCCAGGCTCCACTCAAAGGCGCACAGTTGTCTACCTACACACACTGATTAAAGGGACTATTGGTTAAAATCTGGTCACTCCGCTCTGTGGTGACTGCCTTAGACAAGAGTGGTAGTTTCTAGGTTAAAGTACTGTAGATAAGAAAGACATTCTGTGGTCCTTATATTCTTCTTCATATGCCTGCTGTTAAGAAGAAACTGTGCTTAATTGTTGTTTTGTTTTGCATTGTTTGTTTGTTTTCATAAACATTAAAAACTGTCTTGTTTCTGGCAAATTCCATAAGGAAAAATGTTGAATCTAATGAATCAGACGTTGAATCTAATGAAGTCTATCCATGAAGTGTGGTTGAACCCTTGAGCTGGGCTCCTACAGGCAGTGTGAATTCACTTGACTCGCTCTACTTGACTAACAAGCATCTGGTTCTGAGGACTGCTACCAAATGTGTATAAACAAAGCTGAGCAGAAAGACATGGGATTTACAGGTGGTTTTGTAGCTCTATTGTCAGTCCACGTTACATTTTCCCAGCCTCAGGGTTGTCATCTTATTCTTCCCCATGCCGGGTCTCTCTCCCTTCCCAGGTTCCCTTCTGCTTGCTCAAGAAGAGGGAAAATACAGCAAAGCAATGCTGCTAACGACAACAACAAATAAATATCCATCCAAACTGGATTAACTCAACTAAACTTTGCTTTTACTGTCTTGGCCAGGGCAGGCTAAGCTTCAGAAATAGAATTCCTTACCTTCCCTCCCCTCAATACCTGCACATAGGACCAGAGGACATTCATACATGAAAATTTTATTTCTGAGAAACTTATATTTCTAGAAAACTGCTATCCAATAATTCTCCAAATCTGAAAATGTACTGATTGCATGTGAATTACTTTTGCTTGCTTTTTTCTTTGAACACCTCTGACAGCTGTTTTCCAGTATTTTCCCCTTGAAATATCCTTTACACTCTTTCCATACTGCTCTCTACTGCTGTCCTCCAGAAGCAGGCATTTTTATCCCATCATGAGTTTGTGTTAACCTTCAACATACCTTGACTACTCTACTTAACTTTTGGACATATTTGTGCCTTCAAATAATTTATACTGATTTCCTGAGTTATCAGCAGAAGACAGGAAGATGCTACAACAGCGGGAGCACAAAAGTCTGTGTAAACACTGATTTAGCCTAGGTAGATTCAAAGACCTGCCTGCTAGTCAATGTGTAGGTGAGAAGAGTCCACGTGCCACTTTATTGTCTTCATTCTGGGCCTTCTTGGCAAGTCATAAGGTCAATATAAACCTTTTAAATATTTTTTGGGGTGTCTTCCCCTAAGTCAGTGACAGATTTTATCTTCCTTCCAACAAGTACAAGCTTCAAAGGGAAAGCTAAACCTACTAAATAATATCTATTTATTTATGTACTTGCAAATAGCCTTTTCTCTTTCAGGAATTAACACACCAAACCTTTATAGCTTCCCTGCAGCTTTTGTCTGCAATTCCCAAAACTACCTTTTACAGAGAGGTTTTTTTTTTCTTAATATTGTTACTGTAGTCAATCCATTAGACTTTGTTTCTTTTATTTACAGTGTGATTGTATTATTAGAAATCTTTTTGTTGTTGATTTTATATCTCCTAAATATTTTTCTCCTTTCTGTTAAACTCAGTTTTCCAACACTTCATTATGTATATGTAGTTACTCTTACAAATGTTAGCAAGGTTAAATCTGTTTGTTCTAAAAACTTGTATGTCCTCAAGTAAGAAAATATTCATATTTTGTAGATGTGGGACGGCCGAATTTAGATATTTGCATAGAGAAATGGCGTACTGTCCTCTGCACTATTCATTTTCTAAATTCTAGCTCCTAGTGTTCTTGGTTTCAGACTTTTCCAATCCTTCTCAAGCTGCCTCTACCTTATCTTCTCATCTCTGTGCTGGTGGCACTGCAAAACACAGTATGTAGGATAATGTGTTTTATAATGATGATGATATGGAGTCCTCTAAACTATGAGTAATTCTTTCTGCAGCCACTGTTAACGTCTTCATCTCAGACCAAGACTACACAATGAAGGCTTAGAAAGGAGAAATTTACTCACAAGTGTGATCTGTGTAGCTCAGGAATTATTTTTCCTGGCCTGTTACATCCTACAGAAATAGGATAGACAGCTTTAAGACCATGAGGCTTTTTTCTCGCTTCTGGACCTGTTCAGCATTTAAGTAGGAATCCTGATTTTATTTCTTTGGTATCTTGGTAATTTAAATTCTGTATACTTACTCATTCTAACTCAGTGTTTTCAAAGAAAGTGCAGAGGTTTTAGGAAGCTTGTGAGCGGTCAGGCTGGCTCCGGCTCTGGGTCCATCACAGCTGGAGTTGATCTAAGTTTGGGCTGCCTTGTCCTCTCCTCTGTTGGCTCTGGCTCTGTGTTTCCACCTTCTGCGCTGCGCTGGCACTGGGTCTTGCCTGACCATTCTGTGAATTGCTCCTTGGAGAAGATCTGGCTGAAAAGTTTTTTTGTTTCGTTGTTCTTTTTTTTTTTCTTTTTTTTTTGCTTTTGTGGGGTCCCCTTACAGAGGAGCAGCCTCCCTGGGTTGGCTCCTGCACACTGATGTGGGTATTAGTGCTGATGCAAGGGAAAGAAAAGAAAGCCTTGGTTGGTAGATGAGGCTCTGACGGCCGGAACGCTTTGTTGGTTTAAGGTGCCATCGGATCCCACCCCCAGGCTGCGGTTCCACCTTTTCCTGGAGCTGATCTCCACAGCAGCACCCATTCACTGCCGCTGTTCCCTCTGGTGCCAGCACCAGTTTTTGTGTAGCTGCAATATTCGAAATCACAACAGAGCCCCCTCCCTGCCCCCAAAAAAATACAGCAGTTTCTTCAGCTGACTGAACGTGGAGCCGTGTAATGTTACTGCTGGCAGTGAGGATGGAGCAAAAAAAGTAAACATTTCTTTTTAAAGTAAAAAAGTTAAAAAAGTAAAAAAAGTAAATGCCAGTCACTAAGCCACGTAAAGTAGCCGTGGAATTGCAGCTTGTGAAGTGTATATATATATATA
>WBMZ01014448.1:0-10825 GCA_013400975.1 Atrichornis clamosus
CCATGACGTCACCCGCGCGCGCCGCCACTGCCCCCCGCGCTGGGCGGGCGTGACGGGCGGCGGGGCCGGTACGGAGCGCGGGGACACCGGCGGTACCGGGGGTACCGGGGGGTGCCGGGGCGGGGGCGGCACCGGGCCACCCCGGGCGGCATTGAGGGCGGCGGGCCGTGCGAGGAGCCCCGTTTCGGGAGGGAGCAGCGGCGAACGGGCGGTTCCCAGGCTCGGGAGCGCCGAGGAAAGGCGGTGCCGTGCGCTGAGCGGGACCGGGGCGCTCGAGGGATCCATGCCCGTCCGCCCTCCCCCTTGGCCGGGCGGTAGAGACATCGGAGAGGGGGGGACTCCTCGTCCCCTGGGAGCCAGGGGCGGGCAGGGCTCGGCTGGGCTCTTGGGGGGGCCTGTGCCGGCTGTTCCGGGCTAGTGCAGAAGCCCGGTGATAGGCACGGGCACGGGAAGCATGATGGATTACAGTTACATATCTCCCCCATCCCTGGAAGTGTCCACGGCCAAATTGGATGGAGTTTGTACCAGCCTGGGATAATGGAAGGTGTCCCTGCCCATGGCAGGGGGGTGGAATGAGATGAGCCTTAAGGTCTCTTCCAACCCAAACTGTTCTGTGATTTCATGATCTCCCAGCCTGCACAGTCCTTGAGCATGTGGTGCCTAGTTCCAGCTTTGTGACTATGTGGAAGGGTGGATCCTTTGGGATGCTGGTGCCTTGCTGGAGCCTCTCTTTAAGGAGGGATGATGTTCAGGCGAGGATGTGAACCTAAACCTCTAAAGGCACTGATTGTTTATGATACTTTACAGATCTTTTGTACCAGTCTGAGAGTCACTGTGGCTGGGGTGCTAGAGAGGTGCCTAACTGTCTTAATTTTATTTAGTGTAGCAGATCACTAATTTTCCAGGAAGTCTTTGTATACAGTGGTATAATTCTGATTTTTAAAATGGGGATGAGAGTAGCTCCCTATTTTGTGAAGGTTGAATTAGTTTGTAGGTCTGAAAATCGTGTTTTATTGCAGCTGAAACAACTTGAAAATCAGTGTCTGAAAGAGCTGACTGGAACATCTGTGGTTCCTCAAAAGTCTGTGTAGGGCTCCTGAGTTATTGGTTGAGCCAGGGTGCTCAAGAGGCATTTGAAGACATCTACAATTCATGAAGAGTGATGCTGTTAGCAGTTAGTTTGCTTGCATGGAGTGTGGAGAAAATAATGAAACAAATTAAAGTTTCTAAAAGGTAGCTGTGTACACTGTGGCTTAAATTGTGTAAGGCATGGACTCCACTATGTAGGGAGGGCTGTTGGGAGGCTGAACTCCAGTGTCTGCTGTTTGATTTTTGGCACGTGAAACTCAATTAGTCACAATAATGTGCTGCCCTTTGTAACTCACAAATTTCAGGCTCTCCAGGGAAGGGGTCATGGCCCAAGCCTGTCAGAGTTCAAGGAGCATCTGGATGATGCTCTGAGTCACATGGTTTAGTTTTAGGTGGTCCTGTGAGGACCAGGGAGCTGAACTCCATGGTCCTTATGGGTCCCTTCCAACTTGAAATATTCCATAATCCTGTGTGCCAAAGTCCTTGTTGACTTAATTATGCAGCTCTGCAGGGTTTGGGTTCCTTGGGACTGCAGAGAGAAACTTGGAAGCTGCTGGCAGTGGCAGCAGATGAGAACCTGTGTGATGGTGTGTCCATGGAAGATGCAGCTCCAAGCCTGGACAAGCAATGATTCATGGTGGTGGTGTGAGAATAAACCCATAAAACCAGGAAGTTCTTGTGTTACAGTAGAAGATAGGGCTTAGAAAAGGAAAGCAGTATGAAGCTTTAAAAAAAATGATTGTTTCTTGTGCTACTAAAAAGTATTTGTCCAAACTTTCCTGTGTCCCAGAAAGGGAGGGAGACAGTGAAAAAACCTCAGGAATTAAATTCTGGTTAGTCTCTCAACCTGAGGTGTGAGCCAAAACACTGGTTTGTGCACTGCTGGTGATCCCTGAGGACACGCTGTGCTTTTGGGGGGTGCTCACACCTCTCACTGTGGGCTCACAGGGTCTTGTGATGAATGGCTCCATGAGCTGGCCAGATGAATAATACAGGAGCCTGAGGCTAACTGTTCCTTTTGTGGTTGCTTCCAGGGTCTGGGGAAGATGACCACTCTCACACGACAGGACCTTAACTTTGGGCAAGGTAACGTGTTGTACTAAGCTTCACCTGGTGTCCTTGTGAGGCTCGTCCTTGGCACTGAGCTTGTGGGATTGTTGTTGTAGGGTTGCTCTATCCCTAAACTTCCTGCAGCTAAGAGGATGTAGGTGAAATTTATGCAGAAAAAAAACTTGTAAAAAAACCTCCTCTGAGTCTGTGGCATTGCTCTGCTTCCCCCCACCACCAATTCCAGCATCCTTTACTTCTGTTTTTCAGTCGTTGCAGATGTTCTTTCAGAATTCCTGGAAGTAGCTGTTCACCTCATCTTGTATGTCAGAGAAGTTTACCCTATTGGGATCTTTCAGAAGAGGAAGAAATACAATGTACCTGTCCAGGTAGGAGATTTTCCTGGAAGCTGACAGCCACGTGGACAAGCAATATAGCAAGGATCAGTCAACACTCACCAGAACAAACTTACAGTCTGGAAGTGATTGTTTTAATGTACACTTATTTTTGAGGAGAACTTAGTTCCTGTCATAAGAGAGAACAGCCTGTAGCTGAGGACACAGCAAGTGCTCATGGAACAAGCAGGTCACGGACAACAGTAGTAGAAGGCTGCCCCTGCAGTGAGGTAACAGGAAAGCATGTTTCCTGGGAAGTAGAGATGGTTGGGATATGCTATTCCCAATATGCTGTTGTGGGTATACACTCCTGATACACAGCAGCTGTGTGGGTGCAGTGATCTGCCTCAGCTGATGAACCCTTCTGTGAAATAATTGCTGGTTTGAAGGGACAGCTCAGCATTTTTCACCACTATTTGAAGCTTGACTGGAGTGACTTGTACACACTGGTGCTTCTGTTTAAATCTCCCTTTTAGCATTGTCCTGGTTCACATCAGACACAGCTCTGACCCTTCCCTCTGTTTGCTGCAGATGTCCTGCCACCCGGAGCTGAACCAGTACATCCAGGACACGCTGCACTGTGTAAAGCCACTGCTGGAGAAGGTGAGCTCAGACAGGGACCTGGGCAAAGGTCCTGCAAGTGGGTTTGATAGAAAGTAAGAGAACATAAATACTATCTTAATTGCAACGGGCTTACAAATTTACCTTATACAATATGCTAGCTGATAGAAGTTCCTAACAAAACTAAAACCAACACCATAACATTTCCTGGCAGTTAAGGCCTGCTGTGCTGCATCTCATACACCACACGAGGACACATGTCTGTGTATTTCCAGTTACACCACCCTACACTTTATCATTCTGCTTTACAATCTATTCCAGCCCATTCCACCTGTTGTGGCAGAACAGTTTGAATGCTTTGCTGTGAGCCAGCAAGCAAAGATAGGTCTGGACTCCAGGTTTTGCAAGAGAAGGGTGTGACTGATGAAACACTCCAGGAGGCTGCTGGCAGGTTTTGTATTTCTTGCTCTTCACAGACAATTTTAATGCACATGTATGAAACAGAATTAGGTCAGTTTTACATTGTGTTTGTACAAAGCTGCTCTGTTTGGGCAATGGTGTGAATGTATGTTAACGTCATCAGTGTCCATCCTGGAGTGATGCATGAGATGGCTGTGCCTTTCCTCCTTTGTTCCAAAACAGGATCTAGAGGAATGTACAGTTAGCACACTTCATCTCCCTCAGCCTTAGCCACAAGCTGTCAGTTTAACATCCAGCAAGAAATGGCTTTATAAAAGCATTTTTTCTTACTGCTAAGAATAATCTGAGCTCAGGTTTTGGATAAGGGCTCGTGCTGTGAGCCCCAACAAATGAGTGTACTCCCACTGTATCAAAGCACGTGAAGCACAGTGTGGGCAGCAGACGGCTTGTATTAAGGAAGAGATTTTTCTATCTTGTTCCTGCAGAATGATGTGGAGAAAGTTGTGGTTGTAATCCTGGATAAAGAGCACCACCCCGTGGAGAGATTTGTCTTTGAGATCACCCAGCCACCTCTTCTTTCCATTAGGTGAGGTTTCCACTCCTGGTTGCCCACGGCATCCAACACCCACCTCTGGGAGCAACTCCAGGCCTTTGCTGCATGCCAGTAACAAGTGCTGTCTCCCCCACAGCTCCGAGTCCCTGCTGTCCCACGTGGAGCAGTTACTGCGTGCCTTCATCCTGAAAATCAGTGTGTGCGATGCTGTGCTGGACAACAACCCCCCAGGTAAACACTCTTGGATCCAAACAGCCTAATGCCTGGCACTGCTTGGCTTGGCTGATCCTCAGAGCTGGAACCTGCCACTTCTCCCTCAGGTTGCACCTTCACAGTTCTGGTTCACACACGGGAGGCTGCCACACGCAACATGGAAAAGATCCAGGTGATAAAGGTGAGTGATATCCTTGGGCACCTGATTGTGTGTGAGAAACTGCAGAGAAAAGATTGGGCAGTGCAGAGTTTTGGCATCTCTGAGGTTAAGGCTGAGGGGTATTTTGAAGGTGTAGGTTGGGGTCACATGAGGCACATCCCAACTGTGCTTCGAATGTGGTGAACTGGTTTATGTTGGTGAGGTGACAGCACATTCACCACATCAGCCACAGCTGCAGATAACTTCAAATCCTGAAATAGATTATAACAATACTCACTGTCCAGGGCTTGCTCAGTCACTTAGAGGTAGTCGGATGTGTAGAATAGGTGTAGAAAAGGTACTTGAATTTAATCAACCAAAAAAGCAACCCTCATCAGCCATCTACTGTGTGGATAGCTGATTGGGTATAAAGAGCAAGATTCATGTAACATGTAGGTTTGGGGGCACAAGCACATTTTATCTAACAGGAAACTGTGTGCAGATCACTTTCTAAAGCAAGATTATTTTTAAAGAATCCATGCTTAGATGCAGGGAAATGTTTTTCCTGAGCCAAGTCATTTTAGGTGTCCTGAGGCACAAAAAATAAAGCTAGTGAAGTATAAAATAGTTTCAAAATGGAAGTCTGCTCTGCACTGCTTAGTAATTGAAACTTGTGGTGTAGTAGACCAACCTTTAGGCTTCCAAGACAGGATGGAAATCCATGCCCTGAGCATTCTGGAGTTGCAGTTACATGCTGGTATAAGGAACTGGGCAGAGTAGCTCAGGACAGCTGAGAGTGTATCTTTTAAACAAGTGAGATGTAACCTTTGCAGTGAGTGAATGGGTTGACCTTAGTTTGATGCCGTACCTGAAGATAATTATACTGAGTGTCAGGGCCGAGCATGCACACATTAGGTTTTGCTGTTGTGGAAGGTTTGAATTACGTGTTCCTTCCCTCAGCCACTCTGTCTCTCTTCCAACTTACCACTGCCCCAGTGCTGAGGAGGAGCTCACCTTACAGCAGTGCCAGGCTCTGGCAGTAACACCTTGTGTTCCTGTGCCCAGGACTTCCCGTGGATACTCGCTGATGAGCAAGATGTGCACATGCACGACCCCCGGCTTATTCCGCTGAAAACCATGACATCTGACATCTTAAAGGTGAGCAAAGCATTCTGGCCAAGAGGTGCTGAACCTGCTGTGGTTCTGAGCTTTGTCTGCTCTTACACCAGCTCTGCAGTTTGCTGTGGGGCAACAACTTTAATATTGCTGAGCAGTAGCTTAGTCTTGCAGATGTCTGTGCCAGTAATCAAAGCAGGGCAAGACTCCTCATAATAAAACAGGAAACCTGGTTATGGGGGAAGGTATAAACTCTTCCTGTTTAGCCTGTTGCAGGCTTCTTTCCATTCACCTACCTGTATAACAGACAGGACTGATGCTTGTTTCTGTCTCCAGATGCAGCTCTATGTAGAAGAGCGAGCCCACAAAGGCACCTGATTTAAAATCTTCCTTGCCTTCAAGCCTCATCTGATCTTCCAGTGGAGTAAGATCTGTCACAAACCATATCTTGATAACCATCTCTTCAACTGGCCTTCTGGGTGAATGTAGAGCAGCTGCTGCCTCTTTATTTCAAGTGCTCTTACCACTGTATATAGAACTGACTTGGAATGTGGAGCCAGAGTCTGTTCCCACGTTGACTCGTGTGAGAGAGTCCAGGTGTTGTTACAGTGCATCCCTGGGGAGTCAGTGCTTTGTACCAATCCAGTTCTCACCTGAACAGAGCAGCTCCATTGCACAGGGGCAGTGACAGACAGCAAGGAGCTGTCACAGCTTCCACGAGAGCAACAGACTGGTGCTAAGGGGGGTGACGCTTTATGTGGTGTCTGTCCACAGGGGACTGTTCCAAGTAGTCTTCAATAAATACTAAGTTTTACCCCAGTTGAACTGGGCTGAGTTCTGTGAAAACCAGCTTCCCTTCTTAAGTGAGGAAGCATTTTCTGTGGAGCTTCCACTGCTTTTCTGGAATGTGGACTCTGTCAGTTCCTATGAAAGGCTGTACAACCTTGGTCTCTCCCCCTCCACCCACAGGTGGCATTAGCAAGGTGGAATTTGTCTGTCCAGCAAGGACACCTGCCAAGTATCCTACTCCTAATGGAGAACAGGCAAGGGAAGCACTGTTAATCCTACGGCTGTCAGAGGAAATGGAACACAGCCTTAGCACTGGCTCTGTGTATATAAAAGTAGCAGACACAGTTCAAGTAAGCTGAGCTTGTTGGTCAGAATTTAGTACAACAGCCTGTCCAGCACCTCCTTCTTCATCCAGGTGACAAGTGTAGGAACACTGTAGATTAAGACTGGGCAGTGCTTTAACATTTTATATTGAGTTACACTGCTCAGTACAAATCAAGTCCTTTGAAAGCACAAAGATGGTGTGGGAAAAGCGAGCACAATCAAAAGGCACTTGTGTTGTCAGGCAGCTGCCTGAAGGGACTCCTTATCTCTTCTTTCTCCACCTGTTTATTCCAACGCCAAGGGAGTGTTTTGGACAGGAAGGGAGGTATCATTCTGATCATACACACTTACAGAAAGGGTATGGAATTCAATACCACTGTCACAGCACTTAGGAACAAGGGTTGACAGTTTCCTGATGCTATGAAAGGTCTGATGCAGAACATAAATCTTTACTGAATCTTAAACTGAAACAGGAAAATACCATACAAAACAATCTGTAGCAGAGTCCATGTAGATAACATTGGTAATTGGAAATTAAACAGATTTAATTTAATTAATTTTAGCCTTATCTTTCTTAAGTTTAATTTTAGCCTTATCTTTCGTAAGTTCCATGAACAAGAAAGTGTCTTTAAGACTGTGTGTGTTAGCACAAGAACATTTTAACTACAAAATATACAATTGATCTTGTATTCAATTGTCCCAGTTTTTCTCTGGAAGTGCACCAGTAATTGGAGTAGCATATATGGTACAGGACGGTGGAAGATGAAGACAGAAGCCCTTCCAAAGGGCCAGACCTGCAGGAGTTCTGCTGTGAACAAGGAAAACGAGCTGCAAGACAAAGCTAGGACACTCACCCCGAGTACAGGGGAAAAGTGCACCCAAGGCCACCTGGTTACAGTCCTGAGGTAAAGCAGAGCCTTCTGTTGTGCCTTCATAGCGACGTCTGGGGCCCGATGGTGATGCTGCTGTTTGTCACACGGATCCCATACCATCCTGCCCAGAACTGGGTGTCCTGGCCTCCGTGCTGAAACCAGATGTAACGAACTCCAGCTGGGTAGTTCTGGAAGGTGTGAGAAATCTGGGGAAAAGAGAAAAGATAATTCCTCTTAATTTGCCTAAATAAACCAGCACTACCTAGAAGCTCAGAAAACTACAGTATGTGAGTCTTAGAAAGAGCTTTTCCTTAGACCAAGATCTCTTTCACTGAAAGTGCACCATACCCCTTTCTGAGGGGGGTGGGGGGGAAGCCTTTCTCACTCAACCATGTACCCCCAAATCCTCTCCAAGTTAAACTAACATTAAGCTTGATTCTTAGGTGCACGTGTAAGTTAACATCTAATGTGGAACCTACAACAAATCAAACCAGTTAAATACCTTTAACAGTTTAAGAAAAGTCTGCAATACTTGGCCATCCATATAGTAGTTTTAAAACAGCTTTTTGATCCAAAACCCCCCAAAAATCTGCTCTTGTAACTTATTTAGACAGAATCTTACATAGAAACCCAGAAACAATTAAAAAGACAGCTAAAACAACACAGAAGCCCACGGGATACTCTCTAGAAAATGCTGGGCACCTAAAAATGGCACCTGTCTCATTCAGGGCACTACTGCTTCTTCAGCACCATCAACAGCAAAGAAGGGCTCACCTTCTCTAAAGTGGAGGAGGCTAAAGAGCAGAGAAAGTCCACTGGCACTTTTGACCAAGTAAGGCTTGCAAGACAGAAGTGTCACAACACTGCTGTAAAGCTCCTGCCCCCAGGGCTGCTGCTCACCTCTCTCCACTTGGCATCGCTCCACTGCTCGATGACCACGGGCTCGGGGTGGAACTCCTCCAGGATGATGTAGTCCTCTGACAGCAGCCTCACCGTGAGCTCGTAGCGGCACCCGCAGTCAAACCGGGCCGCGTACCTGGGGAGGCAGGAGGAATCAAGGGGCAGCACTGCATGTACAGCCTTCAGCTTTCTTTACAGCTCAAAAACAGTCTCTGAGGGGATCCCTGCCTGTAGAGGAAAAGGAATATCATCCCCATAGCTATGGAGAAGTTCCAGAACTTTCAGCTATTACGCCCTTCACAGGATTGCCAGCTTGCAGTCCATTGAATAAGTTTAGATTTAGCTTATGCTTTACTCAAGAGGCCTAGCTTACATCTAGGCCAGTGCCAGAAATTCTGATTTTCAATGCATCCACTTACCAGTCCTTGACTATAATTTCAGGCCGTTTCTCATCCATCAGCTGATTCCAGTATCCTTCTGTTTTCAGGGTAATGAGTTGAGACTTGAAGCATGGCCTGAAACAGCCATAGAAATACTCACAGTTACACAGAACACATCTCTTCCCACTCACCTCCCACTCACCCGCACACTCTCTCACCCACTCCCTTCCCTGACAGCTTTAATGCCCACCCAGACCCTGAAGGCCCACAAAGCTGGCCTGGCTAAACTCTGCCTTTTCCATAGCCAGAACCTGACAAGGAAGTGACCTGAATTAGCTTCACCCCCAGATAAAAGGAATAGTTACCTACAAGCTGGATTAAGAGGGGTCCCTGCACTTGTGTATTGATAACAGGAAACCAGTGCCTAGTGCATGTAAAAGCTGTTAATCCTCCTCTGGTGACAGTGCTTATTATAAGCATGACACACCTACCACTCCTGGAGGTTACAGAGCTTTGGCCTTGTCAGGTAAGTGCAGTTCATTAAGTTTGCCAAACCCTTAACCTTTGGCCACCACCTTTGGGAGAGAAGAAGGGATCCCATGTGGATTATCATAACTATAAAAATTACAGGAAGTTCCTGATAGCAACAAAGAAATTTAGTACCTACTGTGATCAATTCTGTCAGCAGTACCCCTGTCTCTTTAGATTAACTGGCATAAAGGGTTAATGAAGCTCCTTCCTTTTCCTACAGGTGACCTAAGGTTCAGTAACCTGCCTCCAGCCTTCTAACCCTGGTGCCTTTTCAGACAGACAGGAGAAAGCAGGTTTCCCAGCTCCAGATTACTGGAATCCAGTTCTTACCCAAATGAAGTGACAAAGTATTTGTGTACTGTGGGGTCTGGCATCTCATTTCCATGAGCTCCGGGCAGATCCTCAATTTTCCATTCATCTCCTTCATTACGATCAAGTTTCCAGTGCTGGAAGTTCTCTACAAACACAGGTGTCCAAGGTGAGGGTTAGGTCCTCACTTCAGCTACCAGCAGGATCTCAGCTTTCATCATTAAGAGTTGGCAACAACAGAATTCTATGAAGCTACTTGGTGGTTTTCAGATCCACTGTATTTTTCCTGTATCTGAAAATTACTCCTGTCATTATGCTGCCATTACTTTTAATGTGGCTGTCAGCATCTAGGACAGTAGGTAGTAGCTTTCTGACCACATCAGAAAATCAGCAGCAACAATAAAGTAGGATTACTGTAGTCGTATTAATTGATTACTGTAGTCATATTAATCAAGGCTTTGATAACAAGAGTTCTCCATGTGCCCAAATGTTTAATCCCAATACCTGATGGTTTCATTACCACATTGTACTTGCAAATTAATTGTCACTGTCTGCAGTACTGGGGCCTTGTGACTCCAGATTTTTCTGGTTGCAATCACAAAAGTATTGGTAAATACATACCTATCAACCTACAGCAGTTTTATTGCAGGAGCTGAGCTATGAATCTTAACCAGCAGAGCTCCACCAGTAGCTGGACAGTCCCACAGCACCAGCAGTAGTTGAGTCACGCTGGACACTGACTCATTCTGACTGCTCGGAAACCCTTAGCCCTTTATTATAAATAACGAAACAAACCTTCAGCACAGGGGTTTTTGATTAAGTTTCTCTTCAAGTGGCAGAGCATATAGAAGATCCTCCAGTCAGAGATGCTCCTGTCCAAGCTCTGGCGATAGAACCCGTCGCGCTGGCACTTTCGCTTCCACAGGGTGGTCAGGTCCACCACGTACCGCCACTGCGTGCACACCAGCCGGCAGGTGCGGAGCAGGTCCCGGGCGGGCAGCAGCGACAGCAGCTCCACCAGCACGTCCTCGGGGAGGTCGCCGATGGTTGTCATGGCAGACCGCGGGCCGCAGGAGCGCCACGGGAAGCCCCCGGCGCCGCGGGCCGAGCTACCGGCAGCAAACGCAGCTTCCCGTCGCTACGGACAGACTCACGGACAGAGCGCCCGGCCCGGCGCCCGCTCCCCG
>WBMZ01014449.1:0-49614 GCA_013400975.1 Atrichornis clamosus
CAGCGGCCGCAGCTCCCCGCAGAGCTGCGCGGGCTCGCCCCGCGCCCCGCCGGACACCGCCATGTCGCCCCGGCGCCGCCGGATCCCTGCGCCCCCCCGCGGAAGGAGACGGGCGGGACGGCGCGCCTTGTGGCAGCCGGGAGGGTCAGGGGGCAGTCGGGGCGGTCAGTCGGGACCGGCCAGTAAATCTTTTTGATAATTCGGGTCATTATTCGGTGTCTTTACATGACCCCGGTCACAAAACCAACAAATCATACAATCACGCTTCCAGTATATCCTATTATATTTCACTCAGCTGCCCTCAGAATCGTTTAATATTATGTGTAACTGGCAAATCGTTCTCCGGGAGGTCCTCACTGAAAATCACCCGTTCTTCCCTGTGATGTAATCCTGGCATTCCTTTACTGCTTCGTCTTCACTTCTGTTCAACACCGGATCCTTGCCTTTTCTGAAACTTGATATCAAGTTTCCTTACAGCTCACTGATGAAATACCAAGTTTTCTCATATTCAGCATTGACCTCTCACTGAAGTCCCCCAGAAATCTTGCTATTCAGTCATGAAAGCAAGTATTTCTAGGACCTGTTTTAAACTGATTTTCACTGGTTAGTAGTTAGCAGTTTAATATTTGCTATGCTGTTACATAACAGTTTTTTCAACAAAATGTCCGTTATATTTTTGCATGTTCATATGTTTTCATCAGCAAATTAAGTTTGATAAGGTTTATTTTTTTTTAAATATCATTTTGCTGACTTCTGTGTTTTGATTTGACCTCTCTTTAACTGTATTTTCTTTCAGTTTCTCCCTTGTTTTGCTTTGTACTTATGTCACAGTAACCAAACCAGAGGCCACTGTGGGTGTCTTGCTGCCACTCCAGAGTACTGGCAAGCAGATTAAAGGAGAGGCAAAAGCAGTAGCTGCTGGTGGAAGGCTGGTGAATTCTTACAATTGAAAATAAGTGTGTGAGTTTGCACCCCAAAAGACCAAAGTGCAACATAGAAATGCTCAATACTGCACTAAATAGAATGCAGCAGATAGTTTGCTCAGTAGATTCTGAGAAGCTGTCAGCAGCGTAGCCGTACCCTTCAGAACAGTAATCATAGGTTGTTTCTAAGTGTCTTTAGAAAAAGTGATATATGATAAAATAGATCAACACTCAACATTTCCTTATGGTCTAACCTAAAAGAGACACAATTCTTTTCCACATTGTTTCATGACTCCTTCCCATGCATGATTGCATGATCCATGAGGCCTCCCACCCACAGGACTACCCTACGAAGAATGTCCCTCTCTTTTCCACCTTCCTCCATACAAAACTGAAGGGCCTTCAGCTCACTCGCACAGGAGCATGGACTCTCCCTCTGTCCTGGCATGGTTCTCTGCCACTTCTCCATCTCTGGGAATACCTACATTACTGTGTCAAGTAATACATATAAAAAGACAGAGACATGTAAATACAACTATTATTATTTTGAAACCCAGCTGCAAGTCTCACTCACACATAAGAATATTGAAATAGTGGTTTTCAGTTCTTGTGTGATGAATAATAGTATTCTTTCTCCAGCTTAATTCACAGATAATAAAGTAACTGCTTTATATGGCAGGGGGAAAACACATGGCCTATAAAAGGGAGACATGAGAGGGGATGGAAACATGTTAATTTTAAAAATTTAAAGCACTAGCTTACTGAAGTGTTTAATGGTGTTAGGCAGTGATACATTTGAATCAGTGCTTTAAGGTATTTTTTCTTATGAAACATCATTTCATATTTAACAATGTATTTGTCTAAGTGAAACTGGATGTCTGACTGCCGCAGTCTATTCTGAAAATGCAAACTTAATTCTGTATTCAGCAAGCCTGATTGGGATTTCCTCGTCTTTCTACAATCCATACTATACATGAGGAATTTCTGTATGATGCCTAACATTTCCATTTCTCCTTATTGTCCAGTTAGGGAAATACTCTATTTTATGAAGACTGAGAAACAGATACTAAGAGTTAGATACATCCTGATTATGAATGGCTTTATGTTTGCCCGACTTTCATAAGTAGGCCTTGATTTCCAAAATTGTGACTATTTGCTGCTCAGGTGAAATCAGATTGGTTTAGATGATCCTTTTGAAAATTTGGGACTAAATGTTTTGCTCATCTTTGCATTGTAGCCAAGTTTAAGGTTCTCATCTGCTTGGTTTCTTTTTCCTTCCCTTTCTCAATATTCTAATGTACAGTTAGAGAAAAGAAGCTAAAGTAAGGGGGGTTTAAGACAATGGTAAAATTGTTAACTCTAATATAAGAATTCCGTTCATGAAAGCCATAAGAGTAAAATATATATATATATAAGAGCAGTTTATAGATTTAGAAATTCACTACACATAGAAAAGAGAAGACTATTAGGCTTTAAAAACCAGATGAACACAAGGCCAGGAGATTCAGTTGAAAATTACTCTGTCATGAAGGTTTTAAATCATACTTTGAAAAATACTTGGAAATCTTAGATACCCTTTGGGGACTAGCTTATTCTGCATCATGTCTCACTTCAAATTCCACAGCAAAATCCAAGAATATATGGTAAACAGAAACATGCTTTGACAACCCTGTGATTTTACCTTCTAATGCACCATGATATCACTGTCATGATCATTCATGATTCTTAAAGTATAATCTGAGATGACACTAAAGAAGTCAGTGTTACTCTTCTGTCACTGGAGAAAAAATCTCTTTACAAATTTGAACCCAGTATTGGTGCTTTCAGTGAAAAAAATTGCAAAGCCCTAAAAAGCAAAGTCATGATGAAGAAGGGGAGATAATTTGCTGTCTCTTAGTGCTCTGTATCTTGTCACACAGTAGCAATTTTTCACTTAATAAGAGGTATGCACATATAAATCTCCCTCCTTTATATAGGTATGTGAAATCCTACTCTGAAAACAATTTTCAGAACATTCTGACAGGTACCATTTATACACTGAAGGGTTATATTAATGCCAGCCTCCAGATTTAAGACTTTTTACATTTTTCAGTGTTTCCCCGCACCAGACATCCCCTTTCAAGGGATGACTAGCAGTTCATCTTCAAATCTGACTAGGACTGGGAGTAGGGGGAGATTCCCTAGTCTCAAATTTGCTTGGGTATTCATTGCTCCCTGATCTGTGCTGGGATTCAAGACATTCCCATCTGCCGAATCCCACAGTAAGTCTGAGTTTGCCATCCAGGAGCATCAACTGGAAGTCCTCAGAGGATGAAATTAGTTGATGTATCTATCACAGCAGGAGGCAAGAGTAGCAGAGAAAGGGTTACACTTTCATTCCTCTTGAGATGGAAAGGTTTTGTTTATTCCCTGTGATCTTTCCCTGTGCCATAGAGCAATCATGTCCACAGCAATACTTTTGAGAAAGTGAGGTTATGGACAACAGCAACCCAGCCTAACTGCCTTTTGAGATGTTCTGTTGAAATACTATATCCAAACAGCAGTGAGCGCTCCTTACTGCTAATCATGAACTTCCTGGAGCACAGCATGAGGTCCAGAAGTTGTCATCTACCACCAGCATGACCTAATATTGGAGCATGGGGATTTTTGAGATCTAGGGATCCCATGAACAGGTGTCAACATATGGAAGCTTTCAGAGGGTGGTGGCTAGTGAAAAGCGGCTGTAAAATGACTGCAGATAAATTAGCACTTTTACTTACCAGAATTTCTCATGTGAAATCTCTTCACAGCTGGGTGACATTTCTATAGATGAGGCAAAAAGTGATAATTCCACAGACATTGCTTTTTCCCCAGACAGTAAATTTCAGAAAATGTCAAACATGCAATGAATGAGATATATATGTCTCACAGGCTTTATTAAGTATCAAACTGTAGAACTTGAGACATATGTAAATATTAAAATTTTTAAAAGTGAGGGTTGTTTTAAGAACATCATATTGCAGCATAATAATCATAGCCTAGCAGAGGGGCTTTCTTAAAACTTGAGAGTTGTAAGATAGAGCCCTTTGGTTAGAACAGATATAGTGATTTAACTTGGAACTCCGCCAATATAAACCAGCACATTTGCAATAATGCTAAACTCTGCTTGGAAAACACACTTGGCATTGTCAGGGCTTTAGGAATCAAGGCAAGTTCTTTGCATTTAATACAAAGTTCTAACACAGGACTGTTCCTTATTAAAAGCTTCAGTAGAAAACCAAGACAACCTTTTCATTATCTAAAAAAACCCCATGAAGCCTTGATGCAGTGTGAAGAGAAAATGGTTTGAAATAGATGTCAAAAAATCCTACTTAAAAAACCCCTCTCTCTACAAAGTAGAGGAGAAACAAATATGTTTGGTAATGTCATAAAGCTTGTAGTCCTCTACATAGCCCATGTAGTCCTCTGTGTAACCCTCTACAACTAAACATCTTTTTTAAAAGTTCAGCAATGACTTTTTTTGTGCCTTGGCTACTGATTCTTGCTTCATAGCTTTGTGTAGTGTCTCATCATCCTCTCATTCTTTTATCTGTAAGAAATATAAGACAGAAGCTGTTGCAGCATTCCTCAGAGCACATGGTATTTAATGTAGAAGCCAGAATTGCTATGTCAAATAGCAAATGCTCAATGATTACTAGGTGCAATCAAAGCTTATTGTATACATTTATGCTCTTCTTGTGCATGGGCTAGTAACACTTTAGGAACCTAATATGATGTGTAGTGTAAGGCCACTTATCTTCTTCTTTTTTAATTAATGCAGCTATCCTAAATTTCTTCAGGATATCTAAAAGGACTTTGCCAGTATGTCACAGGGACATCAGCTGGTGCTGCATCAAAATGCTAAGTACAGTGTGTGTGACAGACAGCAGCATTCTCTTTTGATCAGACACAAGAGAGATGAACTTGATTCAAGAGTCTATGAATATTAATTAGGTCTAGTATTCCTAGAAGTTGTTAATCAGGGTGTTATTTTTGTGATAAGCATGCTGAAATTAGGTACATTGCTGAAAAGTTTTTGTGTAAGAACTTGAAAACTCGTGATTATATTACTTACTTATATTGATTATATATACTTACTTAAAAAACCAGTACATATCCAGTTTCAAGGTTGTCAAGAAAATAGATATTGAATATGCTCTGACAAGCCCATCCCTGCCTTTCTTACCGGCTGTGTTCTTTATGGCCGTTTATTTGCTATTCAAAGGCATGATAGATTCATTTTTAAAAGGAAATTAAAAAATACTTTCTTTGCTGTTGCAAGGGTAAGTTCCCCTCAGAAAAATGGTAGCAGGAAGACAAGTCTCATTCTCCTTTCTTCCCAAGCCCACAAAATGTTTGCAGCATCTGGCATGTATTTCCCCTTACAGAATGGTGACCTCATCTAGATGTGGGATCAGGGTCACTTTAACTTAACAACACTGTTTCAGAGCATTTAAAAAAACGTTTTTACAAGTTATAATTTTCTATGTCTGAGGGAGGAAAAAGCAAATCCAGCACACAGACAAAAAAAAATTCTGGATAAAATGGCCGCTCCTACAGACAACCCCCCTCCCAATTCCTATTTTTATAATTACAAATACATGTACAAAGATTTCTGCTTGAATAGATTACATTCATTCACCAGACTTCATGTCATGCTTACAGGTTTGTATATCTCAGGAGAGAAATCCAGTACTGTTATATAATTCTCCAGGAACACATAAAACCTCCCTTAACAGTGTTTCACAGTGGATAATACTTGGAAGTACTTTTTCTAAAACAGTCTATGGCTTATAAAAAGTGTTATCCCAATGTGTTCCATTAATGAAAAGACTAAGGAAACAGAAACAACAACAACAATAACAGCAAAAACTAAACCAAAATCAAAACAAAAAAAAAAAACCCAAGTCCCCAGAAAATGAAAAACATCCTTCCTAAGAAACTCCTGAAATTTTTCAGTGCTATTTGTAAAAGAAAGTTAGGGTAGCTTTAATGACCATGTGATAATATTTTGGTTTGCTTGTCCCCAGCCCCTTCCCCAGCATCCTGTCATAATTAATGGTTTTGAGGAAAAATGAAATGCATAAGTCTGCAATTTTGCGAGAGAATCCAAGACTGGTTATTTCTGTTTATAACTTACAGAGCTATGTTGTTCTGTAATGGTGTAATCTTTACATTCCTAGTGAACAACACTGCAAAGATCTAGTTAAAAAACTCAAAATTAAATAGAAAGAGGTCTCAGAAAATGAAAATTCTCTGTCTTTTGAGACTGTCAAACAAAAGGATGTTAGTAAATGTATTGTAAGTACGGTTCTGTAGTTGCTCACCTTTGCTTTTGAGAATATTTGTCTGATAACAAGGAGGAATAAATGGCGGGGGGTGGTTTCCCTCAGGATTTGACTGAAGATTTTAGTATATTCTGTGCTTAATGTTACGGGTTTTTTAAAATTTCCTAAGCAGAAGGTCACCCTACTGCCAGCAGTATGATACTGCGTGACTGTCGGGGTTTGATTCTGGGGCAATTTCCACCTAGATCTGCACACTGACCTTGGCCAGAACAGGGCTGAAGTGGAGATGTGCCACCGTCCACACTGCCTGCAGCCAAGGCACCCTGGCACATTTTGCCCTCTGCCAACAAACGCCATCTCAGATGATGTCCAGGCCTTGAGAGCTTTTTTCTCACAGTACCCGGACCAAGTAACAGATCCTGTTTTCTTTTCTAGTTCAGAAGTAGCCACTAAAGCTTCCCAAGAGAAGTCATTTACCTGTGTACAGTTCTACTTTCCAGCTGTATGACACCAAAGGACGCTGTTCACATTAGCTCTATAAAAGCCTTGCTTGATGTTCAGATCTGGAAAATATTTGTAGCCACTTTCTCCCTGTTTAATTTTTATCTGGAGCTTTTCTTGAACAAGAATTAAATAAAAATGAGTAAGCACTTTCACGGGCTAAGATTTGAGCCTGTTTGCAGAGGGTCCTTTGAGAGCCCTTCAAATTATTTGCCTACAGCTGGGCTCCTGAGTTTAGTTGTTAATTTTTCTTAATGAATAAATCATGATTGTGCACTAACCCTTCTTTGTTACTGTTACCCCAATTTCTTTATACTTTTCTGGTAATGAATTTGACACAATTTTCTTCATGTGGTCTTACAAGCATAATGAGCAGATGGAAGTGCTTGGATTACAGCTAAAAGCAGTTTAAATGCAACTGTGCATCTTCTTTTGTAATAAAATCAGTGAATACAAAGATTAATTTCTGACTAATTTTAATTGGGCTCTTTTTCCTCAAACAGCCATTCCCAATAGGTGTTCTGCTGGAAAGAGCAAGGTTTCAAGAAGGATTTACAGAGGAGAAGGAATGGAGAAGGAGCAGACGAGAGTTACTGATAGAGTTGAGTGTTACAGGAAAGAACTTTACAATCCTCCCATTCATCCCAACTACTTCCAGGTCTGGATAGATAGTATCAGACTGTAAACCCTGCCTTTTGTCTTTTTGTAAGGCACTATGATACAAAGGACTTGTGGTTAATAGAAAAATTGGGAAGAGTGGTGGCGTCTTGTTGATTGATGCTGTCAGGCAGCAATGGGTATTGAGGTCAGAAGGATTTTAAACCCACTGGAATTTAATGACACTATGCACTTTTCTCTGGGAATGGCTTCCATCCTAAATAAACCACCTGGAGAATGGAAGTAGTTGTGACAAGAGGGATATGGCAGCTCTGAACTTCATAAAAAGTTAAAATGCTCACATAACACTGTGCTGGGTCTTGCAGCTAGTATGGATCAGAGGATACTCATGGAAAATGAATGCACGATGACAGCTGAATTGCCCAAACCATGTGGCTTTTTTAGCATAGCAGAGAGAGTAAAATAAAGAATAAAGCTCCCTTTGGGGTCCTCACACAGAGTGAAAATTAAGTTTTCCAGACCAAAATGCCAGATGCAGGTAGAAATGCACTATGTTTTGGGATTGATATAGTGCTGCAGCTAATATCCTTTTACTTTGGAAATGTATTATAGCTTTAGTGATCACTGCAGGCCAGGACTTTGTTATATCTGAGAAATAAAATTACAGGATTCTTTTTCAAAACTTATAAAGATTTTTCAGTCTTGATTGCACATAGCAATTCTTTTGTGACTCTGAAATCAGAATCTCTTTTCTTCATTGACATGTTTGTTCTCCTTTTGCTGATACACAACAATTTTAGCAGATAGTGAGTTGTGTGTTCTGGATTTTGTAGTTTCATAGTTTTTGCTTGGTGTAGTTTTTGCAATGAACTTTTCATTTCTTCTGAAGCATAAAATCTGACATGACTCATGGCAAATAGATAAAGTAGGACAAGTCTAATGTGGAGCTCTAACATTTGCAATTTAGCCAAGGTTTCTCTTATAAGTGGTAGAAGAGTTTGCAGTGGTAGCCGTGGTGCATAGGAGTCTCCTCCCAGCATCTCCAGGCACGCGACGCTCTGGAGTAGCCTCAGCAGAGCATGCAGGGCTGGAGGGTTGAGGGGCAACACAGGAAGATCTGGGGGCTACCCTGAACTGTAGGCTGAAAAATTTTAGAAGATATCAAATTATGGAGGAATGGGGGAAGGTGTGAACATTGAAAAGAAAAAGAGGTCCTTTCTTTCTGAGAATGAAGAAGGAAAAAGTAGAAAATTAATGTAAAACAAAGAAGAGAAAGGCAGACTTTCCATGGCTCTTTCTCAAGGAAAAAACCCAACACTCTTAATAAGCAGCACTGTCTCCCCTAAGCTCATTTAGAAACCAGCTCTTGACTAGAATTTTGATTAGTAATTATGAGCATGTTTCCTTTCACCTACAGCTTTCCACGGAGAAAGGCAAAACTGACTGAGTCCACTGGTAAATCCCACACTTTATGAATCTAGTAATTAATCATTATTTCTCTTTTGTATTAGCACTGCTCACACTTTGTTCATAAAGCTCTAAACAGTAGTAATAAGCATATTCTATGCAGTGAGCTAATTGCATCCAAAATTATTTGTTTAATAATAAGATGACCCCTGAAAAGATAAGTTTTAAGATGTAAAGCAGAGAAAATTATTTCTTGAAATGACATGTGGCAAAAGTTTTTTATCAAATAAAGGAATATTTTTACTCTTTCTACTCCTTTGTGTATGCATCTGCTCATGTAACAGCTATTCAGAAAATAATACAAATTTGTTTATATTGGTGTGATAGATTTTGAAATGTAAAACCCTTCTCACTTATTTACTCTTAATTTAAGAGAGCTGTTCCCATGAGGCATACGTGCATGATAACATACTTGTATTTTGGTTCCAACAAAGAATGGAATTTGCTGCATTATGACTTTGTTTGGTCACAGATGAGAGTGCTTACAGGGGAGCCCCTGAATTTTTTGACCCCATACCAGCAGACACTTATAGTAAGACTGTGTTTTTATTACTAACAAAAGCAGTCAGTAATTTCATGTATTGAATCTGATACTGAATTAATGAAAGACAACACATATGCAAAAGTGCCAGTTCAGTCTTCCACAACGCGTTTCACAGTAGAACTCAAATTTCATGTGTGTATTTTGAACTGTGCCAACATACTCCACTGCTACTAAGTTTGAAAGAAGAAGGTCTTTATGGAAAAGGATTTTTTAGTAATTGTAAGACCAGCCTAATGAGATTCAGGACATTTACCTTCCAACTGGTCAGGAACAGAAGACATTTTTTCTTCTCTCCTACTAATCACGATTCCAGCTTTTGATTATTCTCATCAATACTTTGATAAGTTGATTTATTGCTTACCTGGCTAGTCTACCACTTGATGAGCCACTCTTTTGGCCAGTTGCCATGAAGTAAATGTTGGAACTGAGGTTAGGCTGTGGTCAGATGGACTAAATTTTATCACAGCCCATTTGTTTCTCCTGCTCTGTCAGCCTCTCCCCGGGTGAAGCCAGACTCCCAGCTCTCCCAGCACTGCCCCTGCGCAGTACTAGCCCCTTTAGTTTAGCAGCTGCAACACCAGTTTTAGCTAAATTGGCTGGTGTTCCCAGTGACACAGGTGAAGGGCATTCATACTGAACATGATGGGGCAAGCAGACAGGAGTGTTTGGAAACGTTACCTTCCTAAACTCTTCTACCTTAAAGAGACTCTGATCAGGTACCTACGCTAAGGACATTTTGGCTCTCTTCTTGACTTGTCACTGGGTTAAGGGGAGAAACCCAGGTTTATTTGAAAAAGCTCTGAGAACAGCACTTAAAAATATTTCTTGAACATACCATTTATATACACCTTCTGTTATGCAAGCATTATTTTCCTTCTTTCTGATATCAGAGATGTGAATTATCTTCAGAGAATGAAACACCACCTCAAGGTAAATCATGCAGTGTCTTACTAATGCTGCTCCATCAGAGCATCCAAGCCAGTGCTAAGCAATCTAGCAAGTGGAGGAAATGACGAGTCATTATTAAATTTATGAGAAGCTGGTTCATAAATCCTATATAATCACTTTTTCTGAGCTGACTTGGGAAAATCCTTTAAAGCTGCCTCATTCTATTTGGCATCCACTGTAGCTCAGTGTGATAGAAAAGATTTACCTTTCCCCAGACAACTTCCCAGAGCCCTTGCTTTTCAGCTGACAGCGATAAAAGAGCCTGTAGCAGTGCGTTTCAATTTAGAGTCAGATTTAAAGTCTTCGAAGGCACCTGAATGTAAGCAAAGATTAGGCACGTAAAACCAAAATTACAACTCAAACCTGCTCTGTATTTCCTGCATTCTGGAATTATTGAAGTACCCTGGCTACCTAGCTTATTTACTTCAAAGCTTCCCATGTCTCTGGGGTGTTTTTCCTCCTAACTTTCCCATGGGGTCTGCTTCAGCAGCCATTCTGGATACCTAATGTCTTAGCAAAATCAAAGATTCATAGGTGGAAAGCAAAAGAAAAGGAGCAAGATGAAAGCCTGATGTGGAACGCTGGCCCAGGGCAGTGAAATCCCAGGGCCTCAGTGGACATTTACAGTGACTCTTTCATGTCAGACAGCTCCTCAAGCCTCTCTCCTGAGCTGCAGGCTCCAAGCAGATGTATTGCCTATCTCCCAAGATGGGCAGGATTTCAGATCACACATAACCCTTGAAGCGCCCTGCTGGATGATTCTTGCTGGCCCCCTCCACCAGCACTCAGTCCTGAGAACGCATAGCCCTGATGCAATTCCTGGCAGCAGCATCTGTCTTGAAACAAGGGCAGGGCTCCGAGGTCAGGTTCAGTGTCCAAAATCTGGAGTGTCAGAGCCTAGCTCCAGCTCCAGATCAAGCTCCCAGCAGTCTGATCCCTGGAGTGGGAGAGGAGTCTGGGGCTCACAAAGCCTTGCATCTGTGGCTGAGTTTCTCCTGAGCCGAAACCAGAGTCTGGAAAGTTAGAAACTGTAGTAATGTGCCAAGAGGACTCTTCAAAGCTGTCTAAAGCAATTATTTCATGTAATGTTTCTGAAAGATTAAGATGTATTTTTAATCTTTGAATTGCTGTATGACAGTTAAATTTTTTGCTTCTCATAACTCTGGAATATTTCCAAGCTCCAGAACAGAATTCATTACCTTACTAATTTTGAGGGGTTTGACTTTTTTGATGACCATCCCTCATGCTCCTCCTAAGCCCCTTAGCTAATCAGCAGATCTACCAGGGTATGCTCCTGAAGTATATTGTGCTTGCATTTTACATCAGTGACTACTGGCGCAGAATCAAAAAGCCTAATTGGGATTAAATATTCATATAAAATAGAGAACAGTGTCAACAGCAGAAGCCTGACTGGCATGTTCCTGCTTGCCTGCCTTTGCAATAGCTGCATGTCCCTCTTTTACTCTGGTCTTATTCTTGACTTTACTGGTTCCTGCTTGTCACTGAGTTTATATATAAGGTTTTTCCTTCCCCTTTGATTTAAAACAGTAGTTGTAAGAGCAGGACAGCTGCCAGGGTTATTCTTTTATTTAAGCCTTCAGACTCACTTTGTTATATTAATAAATGAGAGACCATTTCCTTCAAAATGCTCTTCTAAGATTTCTGCCAGCTTAGAGACAATTTCTCCCAAAATTTACAGGGCTTTTGAAGATGAACAAAGCTCACAATGGCTCAGTTCTCTGTAAGCATAGCAGAAACATGATGACAACCTAAACTGTACACTTAATGTAGTGCAATTTTTATTATAAGATGCTTCTTATATATTTCATGATCCTCTGCTACAGTATTAATAAAGACAGTCTAATTTGTTATTGTCTTTCAACAGAAGATTTTATTACCTGAGGTTTTTCTTGTTTAAATTGACATAACCAAGTAATGAATGGCAATTGATGTCTGATAAGAAAGTTACTTGTGCAGAGATTTTTAAAATAACAGAAAATCAATTTAAGAATAAATTATCAAAAACTAGCCCTGAATTTTTTGGGTTTGGGCTTTTTTTCCCTTGATTAATGGAGGAAAATTGTACTGTATATTTTTTCTTATTCAACTTTTTTTGTTTGGATTTCTTTCAGAGTATATTGATTTTATTTGCCAGTATTTTATTCCTTTCCTTTCCTTTGCAGAAGTGCACATCCTTCAAAACAAATGGCAAGACACAAGACCAGCAGTGTGCGTGTATAGATTATTAGGACCTTAAATAACTCTCTTGTTGCGTTCAGTGATCTGAATTTTCATGCTGCAAATGTAAATGCCATGTTCAATTTTACTTTCTGCTGCTGTAATGCAAGTATGAATATTGCCATTTTCTGTAAACTCAAAAAGACCTGGCAAGGCAACACTGCTCCTGGGTTTGACAGTGATGGCAGTGTTTCAGCTTCCATTAAACAAATGGGAAAAGACTTAAAAAATTAAACACAAAGTTCAATATTTCATAGTGACTGCTAAATGGGACTGGTCTGTCTCTTCCAGAGGATTCTACAGAAAGTGACCTCTTGCGGCAGGAGGAGACATGCGTGTCCAAAATGTCTGTCTGCAGGTGTGCGGGGACTCCTGCACCACAGCACTTCTCAGACAAGGCTTTTCTCAGCTGGCCAAGCCACGGCCCTGAAGATCCAGGCTTTGGAAGAGACTGGAGAAGTGCTGCTGCTCCTCAGCACCTGGCCTTGTTTCCATGCAACTGCACAGAGATCTTCAGATATCCTCCCCTTCCCTCCCTAGACTTTGGAGAAGCTGAGATGGGTCTTACCTGTGCATGGGTTTATATGCAAGCTGAGAAAATTAACAAATAATGACTGGGGTTTGTGTTCCATTTCCATAACAAAAAAAGATTCCCACAGTTTTCAGGTGCCATTTCTTAATTTCTTCCCAGCATTGGGCAACATCAACTGGCTGATGCCCAGATCACTGATGTAATGAGCTCTTACGGTACTTGGGTGTGTCTGAAAGATGGAGGGCTGGCCGTGGATTGCAGGTGTGCACAGGCTGGCAGCACAGGATGTGCTCTGCCTAGCGCTGGAGGAGACAAGTAATTGCAGTGAGAAGAGTCAGAGCTGCCGATGCAGCTGCACCGTCAGTCCACCAAGCAGAGGCTGTGTCAGTTGTTGAAGAGACCTGGAAACAAAGATGTTGCTTGTTCAGCAAAGCCGAGGGGAGCTCAGTGAGGAATAAGGTGATGCTATCCATCTCATCGTCACTCCTCTGCAGTGCAGAGGACACTGAATGAACTGAGGCATCTGTGCTTTGTAAAGCTAAATAGTAAAGCAGCTGCTGTGTCTTGTATCCCATTTTTGTTTCCCTGTGAACTGTACAAGCTCCATTACAAAATAAATAGCCCAGCAAAGATCTTCTGGGTAGTTAAGTGTTAATAGTGTTTTGAGGATGTTCACATTTTCTCTGTGCACTTTCATAGGTATACAAGCTTGTACTGAAATTGATTCCCTAAAAAAGGGCTTATTGCTAAAATATTCTACATAATATTTGATAAAATTTTATAAAATGCAGCACATAAAATGCTGCAGAATGTCTTGTATGGTACAAAGCTGTGAAGTGCATCTCATAAAATACTCTGAAACCTGTATCTTGAAGTAGAGTATAGATCAAACGCTGCAGCAAATGAATTTGGATGACACCTGGCTTTCACAGTGATGGGTTTATTATTGGAATCTGCTGTGCTGGTAGAGACACGAGGAGAGAGGGAGGAAGGTAGGGGGAAGGGAAGCACGGACTGCCCTCTTGTGTGATGAGCCAGCCACATCCAGGGAATATTTATATGTACACAGGAATAGTGTTACTAGAAACGATACCTCTCCATCCCCCCCAGCACAATCTCTATTCTGGGTAAGGAGAAAAGCCACAGAAATCCCTCTAAAAGCTAAACAGGTATAATCTCTCTGGAAGGTGGCAAACACCATGTCTGCCTTCCAGTCTCTTAATAATACTTATGCCTGTTTCTCTTGTTTTGTGTAAGATGCCACAAGAAAGAAAATGGCTCCGTCTCCTTCCTTGAGGCTGTCAGGACAGAGGTGTCCCAACTGCCATGTTGTCTTGGGGTGTTCATAGACAACTTTTGTTGCAGGGAAGCTTTTGTTGTAGGGGAAAGGTCTGCACCTCACAGCACCCTAGATCCTGGTATCTGCCTGACTTCTATGGCCCTCACTGCAGCTCACACTAATACTCAGTTGAGTGTTGACCTTCCAACTCAGGATCCTATTTATAGGATTACTCTTAGAAGGAATGTACATTCACAAAAGTCTGGTTTGTGCTCTTGGAAGCATTATCAATAATTAGTCTCCCTCCTGTATTGGTAGTGGTTCACATGTGATTCCCCACCCTTGGCCATTGCCTTGGTAGAAATTTTAGGCCAACTCTTGTTTCAATGCAACAGGTAACCTTTACTAAAAACAGAACAAACCAAATGTGTTTCTCTCCCCTTTTACCACACATACCCTTGTTTGCCTTTCTCTGTCCTCTACATTATACAAGTTGTACTCAAAACCAGAAACCAAGACTTTGTCACGTTCAGACATTCTGCCACTTCACCATTTCCCTCCAAATCCTTTGCCTTTTATATAAGAATGTTTTCGTGTCCCTGGATTTGAACTGGGAGGCTTACCTGAAGTAAGCACTGTAACTTCCTCACATGCATCACAAAAGCTTTTTGCCTGAAAAGCCTCTGCTTGCTTCCAGATCCAAGATCCCAGCATAGCCAACTACCTGGATCACAATCCACTCCCATGCCACACACCTTACAAAGAAAAGTAACAATTAAGTGTATTTTTAACCTGCTTCCAACATAATCTAGAAACTTACTGCAAGAACAAGAGCCAGTACCTTATGACAGTTGGATGCTACGCTCACCACATGTGACCAGAACATGATTAGCCTGAGTCATTAGCCAATACGGTAACAACACATCATAGAATACATTTCTGGCAGAAATCCAGATCCTTTGCGTAGGGCCTTCTACATGCTCATTTCCCATGATAGGTCTGGTGTTCCTAGGGCAAGCTGCATCCTACCTGTCTTCAGTTCTTTAACACAGCCTATTACCAAGGCTGCTACAGGCATTGCAAGATAATGACAGAATATTCACCTATGATACAATACTTCAGGCTTGTCTTTTTCTTTTTTTTACCTTCCTTCCTTTCTTCCTTCCTTCCTTCCTGCCTGCCTTCCCATTCTTCAGCTAGAATGAATATTTTTTCACACCCTAAGGCTGCCTGTTTTCACTTTCAGTCTTTGTTTTGAATAGATTGGTGATACAATCTATGCCAAGTTGGCACTTTTTTAGCATCTTTTCTAAATTTTTGCCTAGTACTTTCTCTAAGCTCTACCTGAATTCAAGGGAGTGGTATGAATGCCAGGCATGTAGACATCTGTATGAGACATAAGCTAGCATGACATTTGACTTAGCAGCCAGAGAGATGCCAACATCATGCAGTTAATGGATTGGTGGATCTCAAGATGAAGACCAGGAACCCTTGTCAAATAGGCCTATTACTAAAAATTAGTTCCAGTTCCTAGAAATTAGTGAGTTCTTTACCATTAAAAGTGTAGGCAATAAAAACAGACACTTGTCTAAAATTTACAGTCAATAGCAGTTGGATTTAAGTAAAGAATTTAATGAAATCCTAAACTTTCCACTGTGGAGAAGTTAAGACTAGATAGCAGAGCAGTCTCCTCTGGCCTTCAGACCTATCAATCTCATTCTTACACTGCAGAGAAAGCGTGGCTGATATCCAGCCTCACTGAAATCACTGCAAATCTTGTGGTAATTTCAGTAGGTCACAAATTCATTTCTAATGTCTGGTTTATGTTATTTAGGTTGTAAACTCTCTGAGGCACTGGGCTTTGAGAGTCTTCATTCATAGCATGTCAAGTACCACGGAGTCCTGGCCAGCAGTTAATTGCACTTGTGTTCACTTTGCTTTTACAGTTAGTGAAAGCTTCATCAAGATAAGATTATTTTTACTTGATGCTATTGCATTATAAATTCAGATTCACATCTTAGTTAACAGAATGTTTATACATGTTAATATATTAAATCACACTTTTTTTTCTCTTTTTTTTTTAATTTGCATAGGGTATTCCTTTGTGCCCTATACTTAGGGTATATAGTTTGAAAACTATAACCCAACATTTCCAGGCAGCTTTAATTGTACCTATTTGATGCGATCTGTTGTGCTTTGAACTGTGATTTTACATTGCCGCTTTCAGTGAATGGAAAGTTGTTGCAGTGACGGAAGCTGCCACTGCAGCAAAAGTTTGACATCTTCCCCCTTAAGTTATTTTAAGGTTCTCCTCCTTGAGGATATAATGCTTTCTCCCAGAGATGATGTAACCCAGTTATGTCAATCCCCTTGTCAATCCATTGGCCTCCCCTCCCCTGTTCTGGAAAGCTCTTCTCCACTCAACACCCCATAGGCTCTGGCTCCCTTTCTCCTCCCCGCTCCTTCCCCGCTTGGTTTCCCCATGTCACTCCACCTTATCTCCACCCCCAGACCCTCATGTGATAGGACCCTGATGTTCTCTCCACCCCTTGCTATCCTGGTATTTAACCCTGTGTAAACCCAGAAATCTCGTTCTTTGTCACTGGCTTCTTTCATGGTTGAACCCCATTAAACTCCACGGAACTCCATACAAAGAACCCCTCCCGCCTCTTTATCCCTGCCGACAGCTTGGAGTGTATATGTGCGTGAGCGTGTGCCTGCAAACACCTTGCAGGGAGTGCCTGGTGTGCGCAGGGGTTTGCGAACCCCGCGAGAGCAGCTTGAGAAGGGATGCTTCTCGGAAGGTCGCTGTGCCTGGACCTCGTCCCCCTCACACCGTTCCAGCCTTGAAGAAAGGCGCAAGCGGCAGAAAGTGACTATTTTTCTCTCCAGTTTTTTAATAGTAGTCGTATGGTGGCCCTTTTCTCCCTCAACAGACAATGATCTCTATGTTGTACGAATTTTGCGCTATTCTATGTTTTCCTTATATCATTCCTTTCACTGTATCTTGTTTAAAATCTTGATTTGCAAAGAATGTGTGTGCCATCTGACTGAAATCAGTGAAGCACTGGTTGCACCTTTTAATCACAAGCTCCAGACCACAGCCTGTCTTGACTATTGTGTCTCATTTATTTCTCTGAGTTGCATTTCTGTGACTCTCCTGTTCCTCTCTATATGTATAAAAAGTAAGTATAACTGTGGACATATAGCAAGAAGAGAATGCATATATATGTGTGTGGACTGATTATTACTGCATCTGAATAATTTGTAAAATATACATTATAAGTCCAGATCTTTCTGGAGAACAATGCTCCCCCTTCCACCAGAGAAGAGGCAATGGAAAAACAAAGCCTTTTAAAACACTTGGCCATTCTGATACCTCTGTCACAAATCACTCATGCGTGAGATATCAAGCTGTTGCAGCTTTGTGACACTGGTTCACACTTTAAACACATTCAAAATATCAAGCATTTGAGAAGTCTTGCTGAAGTTGGAGAAAGTAATTATGTACCTGGCATTGTCTACATGGTTCCTTGGGGCATACTAGCCTGAAGGGTGCATTTGCAACTAAGCTGTTGTTTTAAACATATGCTTATCGTAGACAGACTCCTGGCAGCTTCTTCAGTGTCTCAAGGTCCACAATCCTTGCAGCAGACAGCAAGAATTTCCTCTGATGTTTCCTGTTTGAAGTTCCCACTGTTGCACCTGCCAGTGGAGCCCAGCAGCAGAGCAGGTGGATTTTGACTGCTGCAACATGGGGACCTGATCTGGACAGGCTTCAGTAACATCTCATAAAAGTACTCAAAGCCTGTCTACAGCAGTGCTTGCTCCATTTTCAGCACCAGCACTATTTCCACATTGCTGAAATGGCTCTAAAATTTCCCACTGCAGAGGATGCAGGTGACATTGGTCTTCCTCATCCATCTTCCCTATCACGCATCACAGGGAAACAACCCTTGCCTGGGGCTCCTATTTTTACATCCATTTATGATTCTGTGGTGTCCTCCCACTGCAACTGAAAAAACCCCCACACATGCCAGGTCCGAATTTTAGTCACTTTATACACTCTAGATTAATCCAAATATTTCTCTTTTCTATTTTGTAATTATTTTGTAATCCTCAGTTAGGCTTTCTAATCCTCAAGCCTGTGGAGGTGGCCTTATTTTACAATTACTTCATTGATGCTTTATAGAAACTTCCTTCAAAATATACAAGAACAAGATATACTGTATGGGAGGACAAACCACCTTGTAAAAGACCCAAATTAAATAAAAGTATAAATTGACAAGTAGTGAATGAATGCATTTCTGGAATGCGTGCATTTGCAATTATTTATTCCAAAACTGGAAGAAGTTATGCAACCTTAAAATGGCAGACAATCAGTTTATGCAAAATATTCATTAGGTTGTCCAGGGAAATCTCACCATTTTCCTCACAAATATCAGTAAAATCCAACCATTATACATGAATATAAACCCCATGCTGAAGTCAACTCAGAATTTAAAATACTGTGCTTTGTAATAATAAGCATAAAGAAAAATGGGCAAACCAGGTATTTAACAGACTGGCAACTGTATTTTAATTAGGCTGTGCATTTATAAAATGGCATTAAATGATCTCCAGTGAATAATTAATTTTAAAAGGTCTATTTATCAATATACTACTTAGAAAAAACTGAGGTTTTTAGAAAACTGTTAACTATGGGAGGAAATGCTACTGTGAGTTTCTTTTACTCTTCATCCCAAATCTTTCCAGTATTGAAGCAACTGGAGCCTTACATACTTCTCCTGTGATGCAAAGTTGCCTACCATCTGGCCCACGGATACTATCTGCTGTACACTACCATTGAGGGGCAGGCAAGAAGGCTCTAGAGAGAGTGCAGAGGTGCTGGAGGAGGATGGGGTCAGCAGCTGGCACTGAAGTTAGACCCCTGCTCACCTCTGCTCCGAGATTCAGCAGCACTGGGCAACGAGACCCACCCAGTTTTGTGGCTGTTCTCAGCTGTGCCACAGGTTGAGTAGCCATGCTGGTGCCTGTGGCACCTCTCATGGGTCAGAGCTTGGCCGATTCTGAAGAACAGGAACTCAAGGAGGATCTGCTTGGGTATGACATCAATCTAGACAGAATGTTAGAATGTGCCTGTACTTCTGCTGAGAGAGCTAAAGTACACAACACAGTGTTCTGGCTTGCTTCATAGGCACCCTTAGAATTTCAGGGCACCATCTTAGACATCTGACCTTGCTCACTTACTCACCTGCTGCATGATGAGATGCAGGGTTTGTAGGATGCAGACCCTGGGAGACCAGACTACTGAGCTCACCCACCACTCTGAAATAAAGTACCAGCTTTGAGATACCACCAGCATTGTAATGCTACGGAGCACCCTAAGTTATCTGCTTCCTGGAGGCTTTCTGCAAACTGTGGTGGGTAGTGGCATTATCCCCGCTTGGCAACAATCCCTTTATAACCATGCACTTCTCCAAACAATGACTTAACCTGTGTTGAAACGAGGCCAAGATGAGAGAAAGAGATGGTCACTGTAGTATCAAAGACCCTGCTGTAATAACTATCAAATGTAGTGGATGTATCAAAAATCCACCAGAGTTCATTAAAACTGAATAAAATTACTATTTTCTTTATTTTCCAGTGCAGAAGATAATATCATTTGGTGTCCATTATTCCCTCCCATAATACCACGAAAATCTTGTTCTAATGCTGCAGCCAGGTAAAAGAAGGTTACAAGCTCCCAAGGGTATCAGGAAGCATGGTCTTTTCAGAACTAGACTGGAGAAATGGCCCATCACCAGTCTCCTTTCAGTGGTAATTTTTTTTCTGATTCTTTAACTGTTTTTTTTTTCTGTCCAGTTGAAGGCATGTGACATCAGAACCACCATGCCCAAGAGGAATGCTCTTTGTTCACTTGTCTGTTTTAGGAGGAGGCAACAGAAAGTTTTGGTGTTCACTGTTTTCTACAGGTATATTTTGATAGCAGGAGCCTGAAAGATGAAACAGTGTGAAAGATTCAAAGATCATGACTGACTGGCAGTGAAACTAAGGGTATAGGTAGAATTTTCTAGTGTCCAGTGCTTAAAAACCCCAATTACATGGAGAGACAGTCATTGGAAGTGAGAATAGCAGGAAATCCCAAAGTTGATCTCTGTGACACGGTGTCTTGAATCAGTGTAAGGGAACTGCGGGTGTTCGAGACCCCCAAAAGCAGAGCTGTGAGAAACAACTCTTATTGCAAGCAGGCTCAAGTTTTTTTCTCCCCTGTGCATTCTCCATCTGAATTCCTACATTTCTCACCATGTTTCCTTTCAACTTTTTGTTGCTTGCACTACTCCCAAATTCCTCCCATCTGTATTCCCTACTGCCCTTTTAGTGATCTTTGATGACCTTCTTCCCTCCTTTTTGGTCACATGTGGTCACATAGAAGAAAAGAGAAAGTGAATAACAATCTAATTTAAAGGAGACAGAAAATCTTTCAGGGAGTGCTCTAAGAAGTTTAACTCAAACACATTCTCAACCCTGAGTAACCCAAATTCATCTTACACAATGATATAACAATATGCATCATTTGCATGAATATATAAAACATGGATGCAGGTCTTCCAAAGGAGATCTGCACATCACTAAATCAGTCAGGAAAAAACACTTTCACACTTCCATCGGCTGACAATTCACTAATGATGTTAATCACAAACATTAACGAGTCCTAATGACTGATAGGAGAAGGAAGAGCTTCTCACAACCAGGACCGGTTCCAAAGCTATGGTGCTACTGCCACCTGAGGTTTCTTTCTGGAAATACAATCCTTGTGTGGAAGGGGTTGCACAAAAATTGTGGTGGAAGAGGAAATCTGAAGCTCATTGGTGCTAGGAGAGCCTCGCCAATGTAAGAAGAGACTGTCCTCATGGGCAGCCCCAAGCTGACACCTTTCCCAAAAAAAAGCCGAGCTGTCTAAGCAGTTCTGAGTGCTCTGCCCTCCTTGCTGCCCTTGCCAGCCTGGGCTCCCTCCATGCTATCTGCTGGCACCAGTGCTTTTGCACTGAGGCGGATCAGAGACACGATCCAACTAAAATCAGAAGTTTTTTGGACTGCATCTAGAATACTGCACCCAGATCTGGGCTTCTCAGTATGAGAAGGATGTGCCACTGAACTGCAGTAAGCTTGGCAAAGGGCCACCACAATGGTTAAGCCTGGCCCCGTGAGAAGAGTCTGAGAGACCAGGGCTGCTACATCCTTGAGAAAGATGGATTTGGGGGCACCTTACTCTCCAGTACCTATGCAGAGGTTACCAAGAAGACAGAGGCAGGCTTTTCCCTGCACTGCACAGTGAAAGAACAAGAGAGAAGGGGTGTAAGATAAAAGAAGAGGTTCAGAATGGCTGTATAGAAAACCTTTCCCACCATGAGGAACACTCGGGCAGGGGTAAGGTTGTCCAAAGAGGTTGCACAGTTGCCATCCTTGGAGGTTTTCAAATCCAGTCTAGACATAGCCATGAGCAGCCTGGTCTGATCTTCCAGCTGAGCCTACTTTGAACGGGCAGTAGGACTAGAGATCTCCAGAGGTGCCTGACAACCAATTTGTCCTGTGATCTTATGATCCTTAAGTTAGTTGTGTCTTCATACAATTTTGTAGCTGTGTGATGTTTAAACTTTATATACAAAAATATTTTTATCTGCTTCTACGTTGACCTAACTCAAATTAAGGATTGCAATGTAACCAGAAAAAGTGAAGGCATTTCACCATTATGGTGCTGGCAGTCTTTAAAACCAGAATCCTGCACAACTCTTGCATAGGCTGGGGTCAACATGCGCTGCTCCAGAGTGTGTACACCATGACTGGGAGCTCTTCCCACTCCACACACAGACATCCGTGTTGAGCAGCATGTTAGCAATACTGGTGCCCAAATCCTGATATGGCATGTGACAGGGAAAATGAATGGGGTTTTTGAAAAAGCCAGTAAATATTAAAAAAAAAAAATTACATATATTTCATCTTCCTATCTTCTGTTGTTGGTATCTGATTTTAATTGGGAAAGACCATGCTGTCATTTGTGCCTAGCTTTTGATTCTGTTCCTGGCTTTCTCCTATTTGTTATAAAATACCATTTTGATCATAAAAGCTATTCTCTCATACAAACTTCTCCCACAGTGGATCTCAGCTTTGCACATGGTGTACATCAACGTACTAGACCAAGCATTTGCAAGGCGTGAATTTTAAAGTTAGTTTTCTCCCTCATGTTCACCATCGCATCCTTCTGGTTAGGAAAAGTATAACCTGGTTACATTTAAAAATAATAAAATTAGAAACATAGCGTGCCATTTTGAATTGTGACTCTCACCAAGAGAGTGTTTTGTACTTTTTATCCCTTCTTCAAAGTCTGTCAAAACTTCCACTATATCCTAAAATAGTATAAGATTAACCCACATTACTTTTGAGATTATAAAATATTAATAAACTATGAATAACCAACTATAGATATTAAATATATTTTAATAGGGGGGTTAATTATTTTATTATTTCATGCTTGCTTAAATTGCTTATAATGGTTAAATCATTGCACAATATTTAACATTAAATCAAATAAAGCAAAAAAAAAGTTAAGATCGTCCCCCCTTCCAATCATATAATTTAGAAAAGAAAGACTTTATTCATTTACAGAAGTTGATACTTGCAATTCTATAGCTTTAGATGTAATTTTACAGAAGGTTTGTCATTTTTTAATAACTTCTCTGGCATTTATCCCCAGAACTTATTTGTATCCATACTTTCAGTGCAAATATGAACTATCACTTGGGATCTCAGGCACGACACATCAAAATCCAATAATTTTGGTTAAATGTGATCATCCAAAAATATGTTTGAACTGGAGTTATAAAGAGATGCATTTGTATAGCTTACATATGAAAAAAGGTGGGAATGGAGAGAAGGGATGGAGGCTGAAAAATCAGGTAAATTCAATACTTATATTTTCCTAATGCAAAATTAGGAATGCAAATCGCTCCTGCTTCTTATATTAATATTTTATTGTGCATTATAATTCCAATGAAGAATTTCTGTTTATGTATGTGCTGGAAGAAGAAGATGAAAAAGTCTATCACTTTCAGTGAGATTCCTTAAATATTTTCAAGTAGAGCAGATGCTTGAAATAAGCATACACTGGGTCAGTGCCCAACTGCACTGCTTGGTATTTATTAGTAGTAGTGCGTGGCTAATGTAATAGTTCCTTCCACTCTAAATTCTGTCTTCAGCTGTTCATAACTTCCCAAACCAAATTCCTTTCAGACCTGAAATTCTAAATACTTGGCCTCATGCAAAAAGCCAACCTTTGTATATTGGTTCCTGTAAAATCCATCCATCTGAATTTACATTATGTGGATAAGACAGAAGTGATTACCATGAACTCAGAAGTGATTACCATGAACTCTAGCTCAATTTTTTCATTCATATAACTGAGAATAGCCATGAAGTTTCAAGCATGGCTGAAATTGCACAATTCAGCCTCTCATTTTACAACAAATCCTCTGCAGATGCACCATGACTCACACTCATGAATGCACTGAACTCAACAAGAATTTGAGGAGGATCAAAGTTCCACCTGTATGTCTAGGGAAGGACTGAGCACCCACAGTCACCGCCAGGGGCAAGGAGCCTGTGGAACCCCCAGCAGGAGATCTCCATGGGGGTCAACAGGCCTGGGCCCATCCCACCAGCCCAGCAAGGCAGCGGGCAGGCTGGGGGAGCAGCCAGGGACACCCCCCAGCCCACTGCCAGATGTGTTTGTGGTGACACACCAGGTCTGGGGCCAAGCTGGAAAGTCAGTCTGCAAGTCAGGGTCTGGGTGAACAGGGTCCACAGCCAGGCAGGGATGGGACAAGGCTGGGGACAGGGTCACCTACAGCTAGTCTGGGGACAGACGGAAGGCCCATGGCTGAGCTGAAGTGGGGTCCACTTTAATGCCTTTCATTCTGCTAAGAGCTCTTCACAAAACTAGGCAACTGGACAACAGTAAGCAAGTTTATTATCCAAACATTTTAAAACCAAAAATTTTTCAGAGAATTGAACAGTTATATTGTTCGGATCATTGCTTTCTAAATACATGTCATACCATGCTGGTTCCTACTGCTCTGTCTATATATGAACACTACAGAGTACGTATGAAAATGTCATTTCTATGACATACCTTGCTATTCTGTCACAAATCACAGTGCAGATCTGGATAGCATGCAAATACTGAAAAGCTTTGGCTGTTAATATATTCAAACATATTTGTTAGTATAGAGAGAAACGGTCTCTGTTAAAACAGAGGCACTAAGTACTCTGTTTAAGACAAAAATTCCACTTCAAAAAGCACAATAAATGTCACTCTTAAAAAAAGCACCATATGATAATGGCTGCCCTTCTGGTTTTGAACATAGACTGGATATTCAGTGAAGGGCTTTGATATACAGACGAATCTACATTCCCTCCACCTGAATGGTCTAATATGTTTTTCTTCATTAAATGCCACACAGTTGTGTTTTGTCATCAAAATTAAGATATAACCTTTCAACATTTTCAGAGGGGTTGAAGTTCATATTATTCTTTTTCAGTACAAAATAATGACACTACTGCTAAAGAAGTACAGAAGTATTTGCAATATCAAGACCCTTAATGGCTTCTTTTCTTACCTTTACAAAAAAATGTTTAAAACACACATTGAAGAGATTGGATTGGTATAAACACCAGCAGTAACAGTGTGTTTTACATCAAGTTGTACTGGAGACTTTCAAACTCCATTTAATCTTAAGGAAAAATTTATTGCTATTGTAGGTTTCAGTTATTGGCAACAAGGGTTTCTCAGCTAATGTTGACAGGGAAAATCCATTTTCAGTGTAATTATAAAAGTATTGGCAGAGACATGGGAGATTATGTGCCATCAGACATCTTGAAAAGGTGCTGAAAATGCTTTTGTTCTGTACATGGCAGGATTAAATAATTTTTTGCCTGTCTGCCCCCTGCTGCTCCTCTTACATTAGATTAATTAGGATAAATGAACTCCCATTTGACCCTCTTCAATGCCTGTGGTGCATAAACCTAACCTATAAGATAACACAAGTGTTACACTTAATCCCCAGTTCAGCAGAGCACTTAAATGTATATTTTGAGACCCGATTTCAAGGTATGTTTAAAAAGCAATGTTTCCTAATGGCACTGGTGAATTGAGGCCTCAGCAGGCTTTCACAGTCATTGCTCGAGGAAGCCACGAGTTAATGTAAATCTTTGGAGAGCAGCACTTCTTCCACGCCTCACACCAGTGACACAGCTGTACTGCCCAGCATGCTCTGTCCCGGGACTCCCTACAGCCAGCTATTGCTCCATGGCAGCCTCTGCTCCATCTCACACAATTGTTCCTACTTTCTCTCCCTTCCAGGTTTCCCTGAGATCATCACTTGGTGGTATCGACCGAGAACCAGCTTCCATGGATATTATCTAGGGTGGAAGCAGCCAGTACACCATGGCATGGCGAGATGTACAGAGCACTGCATAGCCACACATGGAAGCAGAAAATCCTAAACACAAATCCAGATAAAATTCTCAGACCAAAAGTATTCTCCATCAAACATTTTTTTTCTTTGGGAATATATTTTGGTTCTTTTTTTAGAAAGAGCCAAATGCTAAGTAATAATGTAGTCAACGTCAGCGTACCTTGAATAGCATAAACAAACATTTTTATAAAGTCTGACACAAAATGCAAGTGCCAGCATTTATTTCCAAATTAGGACTTCCACATTATTTTTCTTAATATAAAGTAGAACAGCTCATTCTATGGGAATATCCATCTAGTTCAAGTAAGCTTGGGTGAAGAGGCCTAGGTGTAGGGTACCTTTAGAATCCTTGATCGCTCAGTAGGAAGAAAAGGACCAGTATTTTATATATGCCTGTGTGGTCTCAGGAATGTTTCTTTCACAGACAATAGTTATCAGCATAGAAAGACATTAGATTAAGTAAAGAGTCATCTTAAGTAAATGTGTTATGAACTCGAAGGTAACATTGCTTGATGACAATACAGAAAAAAATAAGTCTATAAATGAAATCTTAAATTCAAATGTAATGGCTTTGAACTTTTTCTATAGTGTTCCAAGTGCAAATTGGATTTTAACCATAAATAAATGTTTGGTGGATAAAGCCTGTAAGATTTGTTGGCAAAGATGCATGGTCAGAGCTATAAATATGTGGGAAAATCTAATAGTTCAAATTTACTCCAAAGGTCATCTGGAGTATAAATGTATTCTCGGAAAAATTATGCAGAAATTTTATCATTCTCTTCTTCACATGGGCTGAGATTGCAGGAAATAAGTAAGTCCTCACAAAATATAACGACAGGAAGAGAAAAATGCCTGTGCTGTGACTGAATCCCGTTTCTTCTAACAAATTATTATGTGCTCTGTGACATAAATTCCAACCATTAATCACTTCCATAGGCATGAAGCCAGCAGAATAGCACTGTTAAGACCAGATTCAGCTAACCCCTGGAATATTTTACTCTTGAAAAGGCTGCATTTTCTAGACAAAGGAGGTTTACATGCAGCTTGGCAAGAAGTTAATGTGAAAAGGAAAAGCCAAAACATAAAATCAACTTACAACTGCAAAGCTTTGACTTCTGAATGGAAGAGTTTCCACTGTTTCTTCATATATATAAGCCAGGAAGCATATATAATTAGTGAGTTACAGTGAACAGATGTACTTAAGTCTTGTTAATGTGGGATGCAACTCCTCTATCATAAAAGGAAAATGCAAAGTCATTTACTTCACTTACATCCAATACTTGGGCCACAGGGAACATGCAAGACCTGTGTGTGTTTGCCAGAATAAAATATAAGAATAAATATATACCAGGGAAGATACCAAGGACTTCTTTTTCCTTTGCTTGCAGACGGGCACAAGGTCCCAGGAGCACTCTTGCATTGGGAGCACTCTTGCGTTGGACGGCTGTAAGAGATCCTGTTCACACTCTTGTCCATAGTGAGTGGGAATAAGCTATACTTTGTGGGAGTACACATCTGCTAATTAGCACAATTTCCTCTGCAATTATATTCTAACTAAACTATCTTTAACAGAAGTCAGTCCGACAGCAAGTCTCCCTAAAAAAAAGCACACAAAAAAGTCTATGCCTCTTTAGCTGCAATGGCAGGGAGCTTGGATTCTCAGTCGTGGCTGTAAAATTGCAAGACAGCATCACATAACAAAACCCAAGAAAATTATTACAGTTTCTGTGTTCATAAATTAAATAAAAACATGTGCAGGTACTTCCTATCACCTAATGTCTCAATAACACTAGCCACTGAGTTATTCGTAACATCCTTGACAGCATAAGGCAATTTAATTTTCCCTTCTACTTTTGTTCTATTCTAGACATTTATCCCAGGGAGTTTTAAGTAGCATGCAAAGTTTTACACAGAAAGCTGAGCATTATTCATCATTGATTTATAGCATTTTAACAGCTTCATAGTTCTTTTCTCTTTTTTGTCACCACTATTACACACTTTTTTCACTGCAGTGCCCACGGAATTAAAACTAGTAAATAAAAACATAGTGGTACAAGGATGCTGAAGGTGGGCTCTGGGATTATGAAGCAGAGAGAAAAGTATGCCTCTCTCAAATGGGATTTTCCCTCTCTCCAGATAGCACAGTTCAGACCAGTAATGCCATGATGGAGCACCAGCACTGCTGGCAGGTGCTGGGGACTCACCACTACACCTGTGTTGAAGGCAGGAACACAACTGGAGACGTGGGAAACTTTAAGTCTCCTGTATTCTCCACATTTTGGAGCTCTTCAATCTCTCCATTCCTTCAATCTCTCCAAACAAGGTTTGCAATACAAGTAAATAATAAGGATGAAGTGGCAATGCATTTTTTAGAAAGAACCGAATGCTAAGTAATAAGGCAATGTAAAAACATAGCATTATTACTGTTAATTTTTTTAATGTTGCCAGAGGTACGGTGGATGATTTTCTGTCCTTTGGGTGTGGAACCAAGTAGAAGATTTATCCTTTGTTACTTCAGGATGGTGGAAACTGTGTCCCATCAGTCAGAATGGACACAGTGGTACACATCTAGTGCTTAGGCTGATGTAACCTAAGAGACAAAACTACAGTTTCACACTAAAATAGAACTGTGCTAAAGTTAGTCTGTATATAGAATACCATCAATGATACCATAAATGGTGTCTATATATTGGTAGATTGTTGAATTAAACATATATGAAATCACAAAAATGTAGCTATTTTACATTTTTTTTCTGTTCTGCCCAGAAGTAACAAACTTTGCAGATGCAGAATGTCAGTAAGCATCTGAAGGAAAAATATGCATTTGTATTCTGAGAACTCAAAGGCACTCAACATGAGTTTTGTAATTTATTGCCATCATGGGAATCATAACTTTCAAGAATGCCTGTGAGTTTCTCAAACTATATTCCCAGCATCAACCTATTTACAGAAGGAATTTCAATGAGAATTACAATTATATGTGGGGCTGATGAAAAGCATCTTTTCCCACATTGGTGCTGCTAGAAACTGTCAAAGCATATTTCAGTATTTTCTATCTTAATGATGAGATTCAGGAATGGAGCTACATTAATTGCTTCCTAGAAGTAAAAAAAAAAAAAAAAAAAAAAAAAAAAAAAAAAAAAAAAAAAAAAAAAAAAAAAAAAAGAAAGAAAGAAAGAAAGAAAGTAAGAAAGAAACTGCTGAGTTTTATATATATTTATCAGCCCATTGTTAGAATTCCATTCCTTACTTCAGTGTATTAATTTCTATACGAAATTCAGCACAGCATAGCCAATTAAAAACATGAGTTGATAAATACTTACATTCCAAATTGGCCTCTGGAAAACTCTTGAAAAAACAGAAAAAAATGTAAAATGGCTACATTTTTGTGATTTCATACATGTTTAATTCAACAATCTACAAGCAGCCAGATCATCATAACCACTGCTAAAACTGGTCTCCCAAACAGAATGCACATGTGCTTGAAGTTCTGCTTCTATACATTTCTCTGAAAAAAGCTACGAAATATTTGGGGTCATTTATTCAGTTCCTGTATTTCCAGTGCCTAGCAGACACAATAGTGTTCCCTAATATTGCCCTAAAATGCCATTAACACAAACTTAAATTAGATGAATGACACCTTCTCCTTCCTGGAAACACAGGATACAAAGAATGTTCAGGTAACATTTTCTAGCACTGCAAAATTTACACCATTTTTTGTATTAGAGAGACAAATCCATCATGAAGTCAAATTTTTGTTCCCCTTAGCTCGTCAATAAAATCATATCCATTTGAAAATGTTCCAGATGTGCATTTTAGGAGCTCTGCTTGGGATTGCTTCCCCAAAAATAATGATATCTGACAGGACTGACACCTTCAGCTGCCTCTTAAGTGCTTCCACAGTCTAACCACAGCAGTGCAAACTCTCAGCAATATACAGATTTCATAGAAATGTGAAGAAAAAAGCAATGTGATTTTGAAGAAAGTTTAAGGAAGAATTCATTATGTAGATAACACCTAACTTCTGTCATCCATTCCACTCAGGACATAGATGCAGATACGGCAATTTTCAAAGTATTTGGAGATTGAGTGTGCATTTCCATCTCTGGGCAAAAGTCCTAAGAAGATCAATATGAAATATCATCCAAAACATGTGTTTCTGAGACTGACAGAGAAATACTCAAACTGTGGGCACCACAGGATGGCTGGACACCAGCTGGTCCTGCCACACACGTTGAGCCACGCACCTTGAGTCACACACTTTTCCGCTGGTACCTGGTATGTAACAAAGCTCCAACCCGCTGCACAGGGAAAGTTATTTTATGATATTGTCCCAAGCCTTAACACTACTGAAGGACTAATTTGTGCTCCAAGTAACATTTGAATGTGATATCCACAAAGGAAATAGTTGGGTCAAATGTTAACTAAAACTGTGGCTCCATAATTAGCTCAAACTGCTGGAATGCAGGCTGCCACTCAAAAAGGCAATACCCTCCCTGCCACCAACCCCATGTGCCCATTGCCTTCCTCTTGGGAGCACAAACAGCAGCCCACACTCAGTTCAGCTCATACTGATTATGATCTACACATTAAGTTATTCAGTACGGAGTTATATGAAAATATGGTTATCTGTGAAATTTTATCCTCTCAAATATCTGCTCCTGAAGTTCTTTAGGATGAGCTGCTGCACTTCCATCCACATTCCTTCTAACATAGGCTAATATGCAGTTGTAAACAAATCTTTGTACAAAAATCAAACAAGCAAACCAGGCTAGGTGACAGTGAAGTTGTAAATTAGTCCCAAGTCCATGCAAACTGCTAAAATTACTACTTAATGTTGGCAATCAAAGTGGGACTGTAAATCCCACCTTTCCAGGAAGGACTTCCAGCTCAAGCAATCTCAAATACAGCCCTATTCCACACCCTCAAAAAAGTACACAGATCTTCAAATTAATCGGTGTAGCCGCATGTATTGCAAAGCACCCCAGAAAAACAGCAGTGTGACTATTGGGCCAGGGAGGTACAATCCCCCTGCTTCAGTGCAGACACATGCTAGGCCAGGAAGACTTCCAGAGAGGAACTCTCCACTGACCTGGGAAATCCAGAGTTTGCCTTGGCAGCCTTGGGAGTTAAAGCCCATACTGTGTTCATTTGCTCATATTGAAGGAACAGATCCTGAGGCATGGTGGAGGGCATTTCAATTTTTTTTTTTCCTCAATTTGTGAGAGGAGCTTACACTGAGTCTGGGGGCTTGTTTGGCCTTTTAATCTGAAATTACTTGCATCCCAGCCATGTAAAATCAGATATCTCAGTGTTGTTTTATACTAGAGGAGTCCTCAGACCGAGATTCAGTACTTAGAAAATACCTTGGAAGTGCTGCTCCAGGAACCAGCTGACAGATCACTCTCTCCTTGTTACAGTTAATCTTGAAAAAGGTGAAATTAATGTTTGACTATAAAGGGATAGGTTCCCCAAAACTCATAAAGTAAGAAGTCTCATAAATAACTATAATTATGCTAATACTTTAACTGTCACATCTGTTGTTCCCTTCAGAGGCCTTGCCGAGGTGATTAAGCAGAATCTTGCCCCAGCTGTGATTTTCAGCTAAAGGCAAAGTGGTAGCATCTAAAACATGGCTGCTAACTTTGGACATAGTGTTTTAAAGGAACTGCACAACAGTTGTGAAGAATTATAGGGTTCGGCCAGTAACTAAGAAAACACCATTACAAGGGTTCAATTGCAATTACAATTATTTTGTTGGCAGGTATTAATGAATGTGTTTAATATTTCAGTAGAGATATTAGATTTCTAATTAGATTAGATGTCTAACACCAAGTATTAGATTTAATGAATCAATCACTTTAATGGCTGACTCATTAAGATACAGAGACAACTACCTACAAAAATAATTTTAAAACCTATTTTTCTCAGGCAAGGATCTCTAAAAAACAAAAGCAGTATTGAATACCTGGATTAGGATGCAATACAATGCAGATGTGCTCACAGATATGCATGCTACAGAATGGTCAGTAAGATCTCACACAGATGACAGTAGGCCAAGTTTAGGGATTTACAGCAGAAATTTACCTGTTCACTCAATTTCTTAGCATAACTACCACTACTACATAATTCTGGCTGCTTTTCTGTATGTTCAGTATCAACTATCTCTGATACAGGCTTAAAACCAAACACTGCTGTTAAAACAGCTTCCTTTACATTTAATCACTGTATTTGACCTATCAATTTGATATGGTTGTGCTTTCCTGAAAATCAATAGATATATAGGTTATGTATCAACATGGACTCTCCTCTTCCCTGTGTTTACGACATTTAGAGACGTTGCTTTTAGGAGGGCAAGAGCCCAAGCCTAGCTGATGTCTCAGCAGAGAACCTTTACACAAGAACAAGACAGGACCTATATGCTACAGCCTGCTCAGCCAGCACATATCCTGAAGTTCACGGTTATTGCCACAGTGGAAATATTCTGATCCCAAGTGGTAGTGGGCTGCCAGCCACCACAGAGACTACAATGAGGGCGGTGAAACACTGGCACAGGTTGCCCAGAGAGGTGGCGAATGCTCCATCCCTGGAAACATTCAAGGTCAGGGTGGATGGGGCTCTGAGGAACCTGGTCTGCTTGAAGCTGTCCCTGCTTATTGCAGGGAGTTGTACTAGATGGCCTTCAAAGGTCCCTTCCAACCTAAATTATTGTACGACGATTCTGTGTTTTGTAGAGGCAATGTCACTAATAGCAGTCCTTGTAGTCAAAACCTACAGAGGTCAACATGCAGTGAAACTCACAATTCATTCTTTTTAAATGGGTGGGGGCTGCTGAGCTGCTTTGTTGCTGCAGAAGTGATGCTTCTGCTTTTTAAGTCACAGCATTAACTTCTGGCTTTCATACATCTCAATTCCAAAAGCATTGGAAACATCTAATGTTAATTCTACTTAAAAGAAAAAAAAGAGCAGTTTTCACAGGAAGTTAGGTTTTTCCAAACATTTTCAACACAGGTTATGCAGACAACAGTGCTGAAAAAATCCTGCATACAACAAAGACGATTGTCCAGCTCATAGTCTCCACAAAGGTACCACATACCAATTAAGACTACTTCTTGGGCACATCAGTCAATATCAAGTTTTAAAAGGAACTCTAGCTAAAAATTCAGTTGTCATGATTCAAATCTTTGGCTGACTAATGCACCACTGTTCTTCCAGCTAGTATCTGAGAATGTCAAGATTACACAAGATTCACTGACATTTTAAAAATGGTATTTAAATATTAACACTAGGAAACACTCCCTTGAGAGATCTGTCTTCTCTGTTGCTCTCTTTTCTCTGTTGCTGGACCAAGTGTAGTATTTAGGGAGCTTCAGTAGTCTTTTCTCATTGCTGTCCCAGAGAGGCGCCTGGAAGCGACATGGAAGTACTTTGCTATGTCAGGAGCCACAAGCTTTGTTTCTGCCTTATGCAAAGTGAGCAGAAGCTACATATCTGACACACATCTCCTGAGACTTAATGCTGAATAAGCTGACTGCCGACAACTAAATAATTAACCTTGTGAATAAGCAAAAGATCTGCCACTGACCCACTTCCCAAAGAGCCTGCATAAGGCTGCCAACAGTCTTGTTCCATCAGCACCAGAACAAACATCTCACATTACGTTTGTCCTTCCCTCCATATTTTTCAATGCTGGGAAGCTCGTGACACTTTCAAGACAGCACGTGTCTTGAAAGCCACTCAGCTACGGAAAAAAGGTGTGGGAAAACTAAGGGCTGCTCAATGAGTAACAGCACCTTATAGCCCAAAGGCCCCTTGGTGTCCTTGGTATTTTTGTCTGAAGATGGTGAAAGACGCTGAATAGCTCAGGTTTCTTTTCCCAGCCCCTGTACAGGGCACTGCAAGGAGTTGCATGCAGCCTCTGCACATTGGGGTCAACATGTGAGTGACGGCAGCATGAGGAGATGAAGTTATTTCAGCCATGCCTTGTGCCTTATGAAGACCCTCTAGATGACACCTTGGTGCAAGCAGTGCCTGAGGGTGAACTGTGTCCTCCTCTCCTCCCAGCTCTGCTAGAACCAATATGCTCCAGAATAAAGAGGGCCATATTCTGTGTGGGTACTTCTGTGCTGGTAAAGCTGTTCCAGCAGAGACAAGGACTGCATCTACATCAAAGGAGGTTTGGTGACTTGGTTTTATGGGTGAGCCTACACCTATATGTCTGTTTTTGCACAGAAATAATGCCTTCAGGCTTTTTTGTCGGCTCCTCCTCCCTCTTTCCTGCCCTTGTTATGTGCCCATCCCAGTCATGATATATGTCCCACATATGCAGGGTGCCATTGATTAAGCATTGGAATCCGATGTCTTTTAGGACGCTCCAAGGTACCCAAGGCACTGCTTGGCTTTGTAGATGTAACAGAGGATTTAAAGAAGCTCAGTGCCTTCACAGAGGAGGAAATGGAGTTGAGATTGATACCCTGAGGGCCATAAAATGGCACCAGACACTAATGTTTAGGTATCTGCATGCCACCCTTATTTCCATTGACAGTAATGGTTGTTTAAGCACTTAGTACACATGTAGATACTTTAATTTAGAGACACCTAAGTGCAGTTGTTTCCAGCTAGAGCTGAATCCTGCTTTGCAGTCTCTGCAGTGTAGACCTGACCAAGAGCTGCAAAGCCTCTGCTATTTTAAATGCATTTTTCGTTTCCCTTTGACAGCATACATACTATTAATGTTGTCATACATGGGAGTTCTTAACAGGATCGGATTGAACTAGACACTAAAAGAGAAATAAGCATATTTGACCTCAACTTTTCAAAATGCTGGGAAATAAAAGGTTCAGAATGAAAAGTGGTCACAACAAAGTAAGTTCAAATGTTGAGATAAACTAATTTACATGAGTACACTCAGGCTTTAGATGACAGAATGACGGACCATTACAGGTGATGTAGGCTGTTCAGTGAAGACAATTGAAGACAATTACAGCATGCTGGAGTTTGTATAGAATGAGTAGTTAAGGGTTTTATAAGGAGAGTCCATATGGCACTCCCAATATTCAAGCACCTCTTACTGCTAAATTGAAACTAAACAAAATAATAACAAACTCAAAGCAGAGTATACTTTGATGTTTTCTTCAGGGAAACAAATTCAAGAATGATCTGACGTCTATTTCAAAAGGCAGTGCAGCTATTAAGTTGATTTCATTTGTACCATTACCTCTATGAAAAAAGAAAAAATCCCCTCTTCTTACACAAAGAAAGGAAAAATTACCTATATCTGGGTTGCCAGTGTAGCACTCCATATTTTTCTAGGATTCAGTCTTACACATGGAATAAAATGGTAATGCTCTTTTTTTAAACTTCAGCAGTTACTGAAATAACAAAGGTGTGATTACAAGCAAAGACAGATTTCAGATTGATCCTGACCTTAAAATATAAAATACCTCAGCTTGTCAAAATAAGATTGCACCCTTGAAATATATGAGACTTGTATAAATGGACAAAAACCTTGAAAGAAGACTTTTAATGCTAGGATTAATTTATTAACTACCAGGACTACTCTATTAACTGCAGAGATATATTTATCCTGAAGTCCTGTTTTCCAAAGGAAACATACTCACCATGACCCCCTTCAAACTGTCTCACCAAATCGCATGAATCAAATCAACATGTCTGTTCAAGAGCTGTTCACAATCCTTAAAATAAAGGTGCAGGCTTCCACATCGTGCTCCCTGGCAGGTAATCTTGTACTGCCCACGTTGATGGACTAGTGCCTAGTGCCACCAGATAGCTCTGCTCCTAGGCACAACCCATTTCTTATCGCATCTGAGACCTCCACTGAGTATAAGACCCAAAAGTAACCTGGCGTATCTCATCAAAAATGCACATGGTAAAAAAACCATTAATAAACTGAGCTAATTGCATTACAATATGGTGAGGTGCTGAGATATAATGAAAATAATATATAATGCAGATGGGATTTAATAGGAAAAAGAATACTATTATTAGGCAAAGTTGTGGGCTCTAGGAAACCGAAGGAACTTTGAGAGTTTTTCATCCTGGAATAGCTTGGCTTTGTGACCTGCTTGCTAAAGGGTAGGGTCTTTCTCATGAAAATGTAAGTACTAAAGAAGATAAACTCTCTTCCCCTTAATCAGTGCATTTGAAAATTCACCATCAGGGACTTTGCAGCAACAGATGGCACATCTGCCTCCGAGTTTCTGTGTTATTTTCCTTCCCTGTAAGAACATCATGATGGTTTCCCAGCTATGTAGTGTACACATTTAAATATGATTTGGAATAATTTTACAATTATGTGATTGTCTCCACTTCCCATGGAAAACTTCGTATTTTTGAGTGTGAGGATAATTTCACAGTAACGCATGGAATCATGGAATAGTTTGGATTGGAAGGATCTTAAATGTCGTCTAGTTCCAATCCCTCCTGCCACGGGTAGCAACACCTTCCACTAGATCAGGTTGCTCAGAGCCTCATCCAACCTGGCCTTGAACACTGCTGGGGATGGTGCATCTACAACTCCTCTGAGCAGCCTCTGCCTCTGCCTCGCAACACTCACAGTAATGAACTTCTTTCTAATAGCTTATCTAAACCTACTCTCTTTCAGTTCAAAGCCATCACCCCTTGTCCTGTCACTACATGCCCTTGTAAAAAGTCCCTCACTGGCTCTCTTGTAGGCCCCCCTCAGATACTGGAGAGCTACTGTAACTCATGTTGCTACAAATTAAGATTCCTCAGGGTCACACAATAAAATGATCCCCCTAACATAATTAGGCAGCTATTTTGAAACTGAGAGACCTGAGTTCACCTGGGGATAAATTAATAGTTAGCAGCCATGCGGATGCACCTACATATCCAAACTTCTCTCCTGTTTTCCCACATTGCTTTGCATCTGAACTGTGTGTGCTGTGCCGTCCTGAGCACAAATTGCCTGGATGTCACCTCCTTGTTGAAAGGCTGGCAGGCAGCCCCGGGGCCCCCCGTGTGACTCTGTACTCCTGGAACTGCACTCCAGCAATACTACAGTGCTTGTGCCTTATGCATTTGTATGGAGCAATGCAGAGGTCATGGACTTTCCAGTCTGGGAAGAGGAGAGCATTGAGTCCTGACTCAACAACAGCCGTGATGATGTGAAGATACACAGATGTATATCAAAGCCATGCTGAGAGGGGTCACTCTGGGAACACTGCTCAAAGCAAACGAAGGGGCTCTGGCACAATGATTTAAAAACAAACCTCTGGAAAGAAGTTTCTGGCAATGCTCCAAGTACCTTTCCCAAGTACCTCTGAGCAACAGATGGACTTTTTCCAGCAAAGCCACCGATTATGTGTAATGCAGACAAAAGGCACAGAGGAGTTCATGGTCCTTAAGCAGGCCTCTAGTGAGAGAGCGCTTCCTTTCCCCATACCGGAGCCCAGAACAGAACCTGGGAGAACAGAAAGCTCTTTCACCCCTGTGTGCACGCACATGGAGTGGGAGCGTCTAGCCAGTCCAAAGCGACTCACTGTGGGACTGCCATGGTTTCAAATAAAAATAGTGTGATGGAGGTATGTTTATTAAAACATCAAGTACAGAAAAGAAAGGCAATGTAAAACACACTTTCCTTTTTATAAGGCGTATTTAGCATTTTACAAGGCACATTTTCCCCAGTGAGGAATGGAAAATTGCAAAGACATCAAAAGCACTCAGCCAGACTCAGTGTCATTAAATGTTCGTTCAGTACAGTCACTCCAAAGAACTGCACAGCACAGTGCATTCTGTGTGCGCCTGCAAGTAACAAGAAAGACCTTAAGACAAGAATGATGCTCTCTTTTGGCATGAAAATTGCAGGCTTTATCAGTATCGCAGATGTAAATAATTTTCCACTCCCATCTGCAGCAGCTTTGGCAGATTATGCTTCTCAGTGGCGTCACCAGGTTATTTTGCTGCTTTGTCTCTGCCTTTCTGAATAAGCTCATTACTGATTCTTGGTGGTTTACATCAGACCAACATCTTCCACACAAGAGATGGGTGTGTGAGTGTGTAAAGGCTCACATGCCTGTTTCCTGCCATCTCGTGTCTCCCAGCCTGTGCCTAAACCCCAGGCTAACTATTCCACAGCTTTACCCTGATTACTCTTAAAAGTTCTCAAGTTTTCACCCTGAATCTTCCCTACTGCAGTTTAAGCCATGCTATCTCTTATGTGACACTTTCTTCACAGCTGTAGGAGGACTGTAACAGCCTTATATAAAATTCCTGAAGGCTATTATTATGTTTGTCCTTCAGTCGTCTCTAGTCTCAATCTATTTGCAGGAGTCGACTCTGCAGCAATGCTCTGAAATTTTTGGTTTCTCACACAGAATTGAGACCATCTCAAAGAGGCATTTTAAGGAAAACTGCACTCTGTGTATTAGGAGAAGGCAACACCAGATTGTTTTGGTTTGAGCCTGGACAGAGGCCAGGAACTACCCAGGCTCACTCCCTCCTCAGAGCTTAACAGAGGAGAGAAAAAAAAATTCAAAGTGTCCATGAGGTCCATGATCAAATGAGTCGAGAGAAGCTTTATCTTAAGAGATATAAGAGTAAATTTATTATACTAAAACTAACAGAAAAGAAAGAAAAAAATAATGAGAAATAATATGAGCTTCTTCCCCTCACTCCCCCCCCGCTTCCCCCTCCCTGCTTTACCTCCTACCCAAATGGCGCAGGGAGACAGAGNTACCTCCTACCCAAATGGCGCAGGGAGACAGAGAATTGTGGGGGGTGTTTAGGTCAGGTCTTCGTAATTCAAGGATTGGGGTCTTCCCCTGCTGGACAGTGGGGTCCCCTCTGGAAGGCAGTTCTTCAGGAACCACTCCCCTCAGAAAAGTCCATCTCACAAGCAGCCTTCTGCTAACTGCTGCAACATCAGTCCATCCCATGGGCAACAGCGGCCCTCACACTGCTGCGCCGTGGGTCACTCCTCCACAGGCTGCAGGCCTTTTAAGCATCCCCCTGCTCCAGTGTCTGCAAAGGGGGTCTCTGCACTCCCGTAATTCCACAGGTTGCAGTTCTTTCAAGCATCCCCCTGCTCCAGTGTTTGCAAGTGGGTCTCTGCACCCCCATGCTCCTCCATGGGCTGCAGGGGGGACATCCTGCTGCACCATGGTCTCACCACCAGCTGCAGAGGAATCTCGGCTCCAGCTCCTGCAGTATCTCCTTCCGACCTGACCTGGGTGTTTCCATGTTGTTTTTCATCTCACATCTCCTCACTCACCCAAACCTCCCCAGCTGGAATTAAAACTGCGCAACCAGGCTTGTTTTGAATTCCTTCTTAAATATGTGATCGCAAAGGCAGTACCACTTTTTATTTGGCTAGCAGCATGTCCATCTTCGCAGCCAGCCAGACACTGGCCCTGCAGGACATGATGGTGGGGCTTCTAGCAGCTTCTCACAGAAGTCATCCCTGCAGCCCCCCTGCTACCAAAAACCAGTTCTTGCTAAACCATGACACAGATGCTGGACCAGAAATCTAAGTGCTTCTTCTGGGAGAACATCCGTGTTGTTCTTCTGCAGAGACACACACGAGAAAGCAGACAGCACAATTGTTTCAAAACAGTTATTATTCAGCAATGCAAACAATGCATAAATCTCCAAATTCAGGATTTAAACTGAATGATCCTACTCTGCAGCAACTAAAAATGCAAAATGATGCTAAAAAAATCATAAATACTTCTCAGAATATAAAGTCACGTTCATCATTCTTGTCTCTGCAACTGAAATGTAGTATCTTGAGTCAACTCAGTAGAAAAACTGCTGAAAACTATTTCATCAACAAATCATAGCATTGATTTACTTCTCGCTTGAGAAGCTGAACAGAGTTCACACCACTATTTTCCAATTTTTGAAGCACTTCTAGTCTAATCTATTACATATATTTCTTAAGTGTCTGTTGCTTCAGTTTCTTGGCACACTTTAGATAAAATTCACAAGTTAAAAAAATAACATACTGCACTCCCCCCATCCCACATCCCAAAATCTTAGATTTTGTGGATTCCTCAATGTGAGTTACAATCAGGTCCGACTGTACCAAATGCTTTGTGACACCTGATATACGCTGGGCATCTTTGCATTCTGTTCAATTACCCTGAGTCTGAAGGACGGGACACGGAACTAGGAGAAAGCCGTGGTAAAATTCTGCTTAGCATTAAAGGTTTATAGAAGTGAAGCTCATCTCTATCGGGTACGCTGACGGGAGCATCAACCCCGGCGCCTCTTCCATCAAGTACTGCTGAACGCGGGGACGCGTCTGCAGCTGTGGACAGCCCCAGCCAGCTGGAGCACATTCCGCATAGCAGACAGAGGTGAACCAAAGGGGAAAACCAGCCAAGGGGCTGTTTTTTCAGTCACTGGAACGTCCCCTCCCGGCCCTTGAGAGCTAAATCAGACACAGGAAGCGGCGTTCAGGACGGAGACAACACCCGCGATCGACGCGCTCGGCCGCTCGGCGAGGCGCCCTGCTCGGCGGTGCGGAGCGCGGCCGTGCCTCCCGGAAGAGGAGAAGAGCGGCGGCTATGGCGGCGGAGCAGCGATATCCGCGTAGCTCCATCGAGGATGACTTCAACTATGGCAGCAGCGTGGCCTCGGCCAGCGTCCACATCCGCATGGGTAGGGACTGCGGATGAGTGGGAGCGCCGCACGGCCCCGCTTCAGCAACCCCAGCGCTTGCGGAGGGGTTCCCCGCCGCCCCTACTGGCGGGGCGGTCAGGCGGGGCCGCGCCCCGCGCTCCCAACAGGTGCCTTGTGATACCCCCGTGGCCTCTGGCTTCGGGCTGAAGTCAGGTTCTACGCAGTGTTTTATTAATGTGGGTAAAGGTTGTGAGTGCAGAGGCAGGGCTTTACTTAGTCTAGATTAAGTATCTAGGGTTAAGCATCAAGAGTGAAGAACCGCGGGCGACAGGCTTTGTTTTTTAAGCGTAAAGGGGGCAGGTCTTCTCATGAGAGGGCTTATCCCCGTGTAGATGCAGACTTGATTTCGCCCAGAGTGATGAATTTTGAAGCCCAAACATGATGCATGAGATGTGTAGCCCCTTCAGAGACGCACCTCCCTTGAGGTGTTTAAGGAAAGCGTGGCTGTGGCACTTGGTGCCATGGTCTAGTTAACAAGGTGGTGTTCGGACATAGGCTGGACTCGATGATCTCGGAGGCCATTTCCAACCTTACTAATTCTGTGATTCATAAATGCTAGAATTGGTGTCTGTAATTACAGAAATTTAACCGTGAGACTGAAGGATTTGAATTTCTTCTGTGAGGTGTTAAAATACATGTCTTCCACAGAAGAATTTGGCATGCTATGAGGTCATAGTAATGCCCATGGAATACTGCTTTGTTTTTAATGTGCAGGTCTCAAATGCATGGAATACTCTTATAGAATGTGTCTAATCAGTAATCCTTGCTGAAAGAGTTAGTGTTACTGATTACATTTTGGAATTAAAATGGCTGCATCCTGTGAAATTTTTTGTTACCTATTTAAGATAATCAGGAGACCTTCTCCTGTTAAAATACAGTTTTACCTTATTTGAAAAATAAAGGGTGCCATAGGAAGGATGAAAGAGATAATGCCATTGGTAAAATTGCTGATGCATGAATAATGTGGGTAGAAGGCTATGCCAGCTAGGAGGCTACTTCTAGGCTTGGTCAGTTTATTACAATAAAGTGGGCCCCAGTCCCTCATGGCTTACAAGAGTATTTTACTTTACGTGCTGCAGTTTCTCGTAGTATGTGCTCTTAAACTTGTTCAAGGCTGTGCTGTTAATGACTGAATTATTTTTCTCTATAAGCTTATTTTTACTTCCACAGCATTTTGCTTAATGGCCTTGGTCTTGTTACCAAAAATTCGGTAAAAATTAAAAAACCTCCTTAACACCACTGTAGCATTAAGAAGCAGGCATTCTTTATTCGACTGGATGCACGAGGGGATATCTCCTCCTAAATACCGTGCATGCTGAGTACAGGAAAGTTTCTGTTATAGACTGTATTTGACATACATATTAATTGATTGTCCCAGAATAAACATACCTATAATAATCATTTCCCCAAAATCATTAACATATTTTCCCTCCCCTTTATGCATGTGTTCTGTCCTGGTGGTCTCTTTGGTGGTCCCTGGTGGTTGGGAACCCCAAAGTTATAGTGGACCAACTGTGAACTGGTGAACTTGGCAGAACCTGGGGCTGGATGCCTTCCAGTTCTCCTTCTTACACGGTGAGCATTGTGCAGTTCCATGGCCCAGTGGGCTTTGAAGAATAAGCATTGTGTTAGCTCACCAGGGGTAGACAATTTTTCATCTGGCAACAGTCTCCTTCCATTCAGAACAGAGAATATCTGTATGATATATCTGTATGTCCTGAACTACTCTTTACTTTCCATAATTGTAGAATTAAGAAGCCTGTTAATTCTAGGATTTTCTTTCCAGGAGTCTGTGCCTCTGGATACCCATTCAGTATAATGCAAGTCATAAATGATGATAAACAATATTTATTATGATGGAAGGGCAATTAAATAGATACTAATGTAAAAACTTTGACTTTCTAAACTTTTATGGCTGTTTCTGCCTCCCACGTTAATCCTTTGTCATTTAGGTCCTTTAGGCACCAGTAACATGATAGAGAAGGTATGCAGTTAGTATAGTGAGAATAGGCATATGTAGGTCTTAAACTAATCCAAAGTAAATTCCTTGCAAATGTTTTCTGTATTTCTTTGTCATCATTGTTATTAGTTAAATAATGATGTCCAGGAATAAGTGTAATTTTGCTGTAATACTGTGTCAATTTTTTTAAGCTAAAAGAGCTTTTTACAACTTTGCTCTGTGCTTTTTCACTGTGATTTTATAATGGTTCCTTATGAGAATGAAAGCTTGTATCTGATTTACTGTTGAACTTTGTAAGTGATTTCATTTCTGTTTTCCTTATTCTAGCATTTCTACGAAAAGTCTACAGCATTCTTTCCATTCAAGTTCTATTGACCACAGTCACTTCTGCAATTTTTCTGTACTCTACTGGAGTGCAGGCATTTGTTCATGAGAGGTAAATACTAAGGTGAAATGCAGCTGTTTAGCATGTGTTAAATATAATTTATGTAGCTTGTTGCTATGCTTCAGTCTTCCTAATCATTTTTATACCCTGTGTTTTGATTCTGTAATAGAAATTTTGTAACTTAATTAGGAAGTAACTTTTCTTCTCTGGGATTTTTCTCCTTTGTTGTTGTTTATAGTAGTAGTAGTAGTATTGCTTTTATCAATAGTGCTTATTTTAATATTTATGCTATGCAAACTTCTACATGAGTTGCAGAATATCTCAGTTACTGGCATTTCTTGTTTTACAGAATACTGTTATTTATAGGTACCTGTTCCGAAAAGCAGAATCATGTCTTATTCCTCTTCTTCCCTCCCCCATCTCTTTCTTCTGTTCACTCCACCCCCTAAAAAAAAAAAATTAGTCCGCTAAAATTTCTGTGGACTTGCCTCTTTTTGCCTCTCACATTTTCATGATAAAAAAGCAAAGTCCAAACTGTGGTGAACAGGCCAGGGAAAAGAGTAGCTGGGAAAGGAGGAGAGCACTGAGCCCAGTTTCTGTTTTCCTCCAAGTGCACTTGTGGACTTTGCTTTTACTTCACTTCAAAGCCCAGATAAAAAAGGGAGGATCAAACACTACATGAAAGTTTCAGTTTCTGTATAAGCTGTAGTCTATACAACAGAGGTTGTAAAACTACAGTTTCCTACTTAAATCTGATAATTCAAAATTGTCCTGCTCGCTTAGAACTATTGTGATTTTGTGTTTCATGTTGGTCCAGTTTTTTCTTGGAAGGCTACTTGAATGATTTGGTGATACTTACTGGTCAGTACTGATTTTCTTTGGTGCAGTTAGTGCCCATGTTTGTTGCATTCAGGTGCTTATGAAAAACAGTTCCCTGAATGTGGAATTCACAACAGGTAAAACATTAGATATACTTTAATACTATTAATTTTGTATGGATGGATCTTCTTCTTTATATGTGTTCATTTCCAGGTAATGGATTCTTGGGTAATCTTTAGTATGAAAAAGTTGTCTTTACTTGTGACTGTTCTAGTTTTAGCTGTAGTACTGGTTTTAACTGTGACTGATTATCTGTAGTAGTATGTTTTAGAATAGTGTTATTGTAAACTTTCGTTACATTTACTTCGTACATCTTTTTTTAGGTGATCACTTAAAAACTTGGGTTTATGTAGACTGTTTTATAGTCTTCCAGATATATAAGTTGTTTGATTACTCTTTTTTTTTATATGGAACTTTACAGGCCTGCCTTGCTTTTGATATCTGGGTTTGGATCTCTGGCTGTAATCGTGGCACTGACCCTCTACAGACACCAGCACCCTGTTAATTTATACCTGCTGTTTGGATTCGTAAGTGTTTATAAATTCAATTTTAATAGTCCCTAGAATATCTTGCATTGTGATGAACTCATTGAAAGTAGAGGTGTGTAATTTGTTTCTCTTGTGTTCCTTGAAAGGCATCCTATATATTTGTGAATGTCTGAGTTACTTTTTGGAGATTCTGTCTGTGGATTGTTCCTAGATAGCAGCTACGTCAGGTTTCTTTCAATTTCTTCTTAGAACGTTAGAACTCAGAATCAGGTTGAGCAAGGGGGTTTTTTATGTGTATGTGTGTAGAAATCTGTCTGCCTATTTATCTATCTATCTATCTACTCCCATTGTTCTGTTGATCATAGAGATTTTTCTATGAAACTGCTGAGGAGGAAAGGAGGAGGCATTCCTTTTACAGATCCAAACCAGTCATGTGTTTGCTTCGTCAGTTGTTGTCTTTTTGATGCTAAATCCTGAGCATGCTTCCAGCACAGGCAGGTCAGTCAGAGCTGACCTCAAATTTCAGTCTTCTGCCCAATGTTGTGAATACATAGATTTGGGCTAACAGTTGCTCTTGGATATTTTGGATTATGTAGCAAATCTTTTCTTCTGAAAAGAAGCCACAGTAGCTCTGTTAGAATTTGATGCTTTAGGAGTTGCCTAAATTGTATTTGTGATAAAACAGGAAGATAGCTTTGCTGTGTAAATAAACAGATTGTTTAAATGGTAACAGTTACGTGCTTCCTGACTTCACTTGCAGATGAATAAAACTTAACAAGTGCAGCTGTAACAGGGAGTGATATACTAGTTTGGCCAAATGTGGTGGGGGAGTTTGTGAAATGACAGTTTAAGTATTACATTGTGTAGGAATAGAAGAATTCAAATCTCTGTGTGATATATTGGTTTAAACAGAATACGCATTAAATGTTCTGTTATTTCTGAACCCCTGGTTTATGACATAGACTGTTCTCATGATCTATTGTGTTGAAATTTAATTTGAAATTATATTTTAGAAAAACTCAGGGTCCAAACTAGCCTTCAGCCTAAACATCAAAAGTATGTTTGATTTAAAGTTGGCTGTTTCAAAACAAGGATAAAAGTGAAGGAAGCTGATGCAGACACTTTGTTAGTGTTAGACAGCTGCCTAATAAGATATTGAGAGTATATTATTTTATAGCCCCTTGAATAGTTTGTAAGAATTGTAATAAGAATGCTGTGTCCTTACAGTAGAAAATGTAAATGGCATTTTTCTATTTTGCATTGTACTCTTTTTATGTAACACAACTTCCAGCACAGTAAGACAGTACGGACATTTCTTGTTGAAAATTAAACATGTTTTCAAATACAAAGATATAACAGGAGACCTAATGTAATGCATGCTGGAATTATGTAGCAGAATGGGAGTCACTACATCTGAAATCTCCATGTAAGTGTTTCGTTGTTTGATTTTTTTCTTATCTGTGTAATTTTTGGTTTTGCTTTTTGTAGACACTACTGGAAGCACTGACAGTTGCCATTACAGGTAAATAATAGCCATCCTATTGTCTGATTCCATAAAGAATTTGGAAAAGGAATCCAATATGTTGTACTAATTGTCATTAGAGTTTTCTAGATGTGACTAAAATGATAATGACTAAAATGATAATGAATCCTCTTTGAAAATTTTAATGACAGTGATACGAGTTTAGCAAAAAACAGGGAATGCGGAGAAAACTGGATTCTGATTCAGAACTGAAACTGTACAAACTTGAAGTGAAAAAATGAGTTGTACAATCTATTCTTTCAGTATAGCTAGCAATGTTGTTTTTCATAAGGCAGCTCTCTGCAGAGCTGATCTGCAAGTTGAAATATCCCTATCTTCCCCTTCAGTTTCCTTGAAGGGAATTTGAGTTTGGAGAGTTCTGTACTTCCTTGTTGGGGTTGAAGTGAGGCAGTGTGCGGTCAAGTCATGGCATCACCCTGCACTGTAGCTTCCGGGATAAGATGAAACCTCTACATTGTAACTTATGATCTCCTGATTTGGGGAGAGGAAAGATTAAGGAGGAAGGAGGGAAGAAAAAGGTTCCACTGATTTCTGCCATCTTTCCCCTTCTGTCCCCTGATCAAAACTTTGAGCCTTTATAGAGGATTATTTTTCTCCTTGTTTCAATATCATGAAAAATTCAGACAGCTTTTTCCTTAAGATCTCTGTTACCTATGCTTAAAATATTTTTGGTTTGCTATGTTGGTGTTTTTTTAATTATGAGTAGGGTAGACCTGTTATTTCCATTTAAGAAGCCACAGCTGTAAAGTAACTGTCAAACTTAGCTAGTGCAAGGTCCCTGAGCCCTATGATCAAGAACTTGAAATGCAAAGACAAGTTCAGGCATAATTTACTTATTTTTATTCACGGTGAGATTTTTTTTTTTCTTGTCTATGAAAGTTTAAATTTCTGTTTCCTCAAAAGGTAAGTTAGCAAATACGTAGTGTACTGTTCTTTAATTGACAGATTACTTTTTCTTTTTATAGTGAGTTTCTATGATGTCTCCATTGTCTTGCAAGCCTTTATTCTTACTACTGCTGTATTTCTTGGATTGACTGCATATACCTTGCAGTCAAAGAGAGACTTCAGCAAGTTTGGAGCAGGGTATGTTATCATATTGATAATGTTTAGAAAATGTTTTTTGTTAAGGTTGTTTTTTCTTAAAGCAAGCTTTGCAGGTATAATAAAGAATACAGGTCAATAGAACCTGCTTCAAGGGAATGGTGAGGATGTTACTTATTTTAAATTATTAATTTTAAATGGTTTTGATCTCTTGATAAATTCTTTTCAGTGCTTATGAGTCTTAAACAATTAGAAAACTAGTTTACCTGGATTTGTCACTGAGAAGGCAGTTCTTTCAAATACTTTTTAAAAATTAAAGTTGAAACACAACTTTTGACAGCTTTATAAAACTTCCACTGCTGACACTAAAGAACAGTTGGCATCTAAGAATTCCAGACATTCCAGACCAAATATATTGTGAAAAAGTTTTATAAGAAGGGAGGATATTTTAAGTTAAGTTTAAAGTATATTGTTGGTCACAGTTTAATTTACTTTCTTTCAGCCTCTTCGCTTGCTTGTGGATTTTAATCTTCTCGGGTTTCTTAAGGGTAAGGTACTTTGTATTCAGAGTTAAAAGCTATTCATAGAATCACAGAATAGTTTGGTTTGGGAGGGACCTTAAAGATTGTCTAGTTCCAACCTCCCTGCCATGGGCAGGGCCACTTTTCACTAGACCGTGTTCCTGTGAGCCTGAGCTTTTACTAACTTCTAGTATAACAAAAAGGTTTTGGTCAGCCCAATATATCTTAATGAAGGAAAATTCCTAACCAGATCCATAACTGTGCCAGGTCATGCTGGTGATCTTTTAACCACACATTTTCAATTTACATTTTTGTTGGGTGCAGTTCTTGCCAACATTAAAGTGTTTTTTTGTTGATTGACAAAATTTGACAAGCAAGATCCACTACTTGATTGAGAGAATGGGAAGGAGATTTGGAGTTTAATTGTAGTTTGATTTTCTGGTTGTTCTGCTGTTAATATTCTGGAGACCAGAGCTTGCTCCCTCTTAAGTGGAGCCACTTTTACTCAGTGAAAGAGATTGTGTGACTGGAGACTATATGGAATAAGAACATTGAAATGTCATCATAATACTGTGTTTGTGTGTATGTAACAGTAGAAAGACTGTGTTTTAAATGTGGCATATCATTATGCAGAGATTTTAATATTAAAAAGAAAATGAAATTCACAAATATCTTTTTCATGTTTTATCTGCCTCCAGCTGTTTTTCTATAGTGAGACAATAGAATTGGTGTTTGCTGCGGCGGGAGCTCTTCTCTTCTGTGGATTTATTATTTATGACACTCATTTGCTGATGCACAAATTGTCCCCTGAAGAGTACATACTGGCTGCAATCAATCTCTACTTGGACATCATCAATCTGTTCTTACACCTGCTGCGTTTACTGGAGGCATTTAATAAAAAATAGTCTAAAGCGGTGTGATTTGACTATGGCACAATTGAAGTTAAGCATTTGGATGATCTGCAAATTCAGTAGTTCTGCCTCCTAGAGACTGAATCTTAGTGCATTTTCATTCCAAGAATATTGATCTGGCCTTAGGGGGAAAAAAAGGCTTTTTATGTAGCTACAGTTCTTCTCTAGATCATGTATTTTATGTAGTTAACATGCTGTTATCATTACAGTCACTTTTTTAATCACTTAATTTGCACTTGACATAATTAATGATTACAATTTTGCCAACTCCTGATTGCTCCAGAGTAAGCTTCCCTGCTGTTCTGTAGCTGCTGAAAATGTTTTCTTTGGGATTGATCATGCATTTGTGTATCACATAAGGGTCGCCTGAGTTTACCATTGTGCAGTGTTTTAATAAGCTACATTTTTTTCTAGTTTTTGTGTGGTAAAATGGAATGCTGTCTCTGACAGAGATACTCTGTCCTTGTTAAGGGCTATCACTGTGGAAGCTGTGAGGGTGTTAAAATAATTAAAGGGAATGTTCTTTATTCTACTATTATTTATTGCATATCTTTCAGTATTCTGAAAAATCATTTGGAGATTGATTCTAGCATTTTACCAACTTGTGTGAATTGTTAAGTTAATTGTGTGTTAATAAAAATTGGAAAGCCTTTAGTCTGTTCTTGCTCCAGGCTCAGTTGCACTTCATGGTGCTGGGAACGAACGCTGCAGACCAGTGCAGGCAGGGTAGAGGTGCTGTGACTGGCTGCTTCCCCAGCTGTTGAGATGCTGGGAGGGCAAGCAGCGTAAAAGCCGTTTTGAAAGGCTTTCTTGCTTTCTGCTCAGCGAAGGGGTGTTACTGCTCGCCTGCCCTGTAAGAGGTTAGTGACGAGGAAGGCAGTACTTGGGCAGAGGCACGCCTTGCCATACGCTGTGACAACGTGTGCTTTCCGTGCTGGAACGGGACTGAGGCTGAAGTACGACGGCGAAAGGGTTTGAGCGAGTGTGATGCTCTCTCCCTTCTGCCTTAGGGTTTCGTTCAGAAAGCGTGGCAGCTGCTGAGAACAAAACCTCGCTTTTTACCTTGTGATGGAACACGTGTTTATTTTTTCATCCCTCGGCCTGGACGCGGAACGGAGGCTGGACGTAATCCCGCACGCGCAGCAACCCTGGCTCGCGGCACGGGCGCGCAACAGGAAGGCGGCTGCGCGCTCGCTCGGAGAGTTACGGTAGGGCCCGTCTAGCCCCGCGGGACGCCGGGGGCGCGTCACCCTGCGCATGCGCGGGCGGGCAGCGCGGCGTGCGCGGCGGCCTCGTGCGCGACTGGTGAGCGGCCCGTGTGCGCGCGGCCCG